>CAUYRT010072483.1:0-17010 GCA_963574885.1 Lepilemur ruficaudatus
TTTTTAATTGGCCGATTAATTTGTTTCTATTTTTAGTTGAGACGGGGTCTCGCTCTTGGTCAGGCTGGTTTCAAACTCCTGACCTTGAGCTATCCGCCCACCTCAGCCTCCCAGAGTGCTAGGATTACAAGCGTGAGCCACTGCGCCCGGCGGAGTGGAATTTTTAATTGAACAGCCAACCTGAGAAAGAGGAAGGCTGTAAATGAATGGCCTTATAAACCACAAAAAAAAATTACCTTGCTGCGCCCGGGGTGGTGTCACCTATAAATAAAATGGCCTATTAGGTTTATCTGTCTCTCATGTGGGTACTTTTGTAATTAAATAACCACCTTTAGAAATCTTACTATTTTGAAAGAAAGTAATTTAAGTAATTTTAGTTGGATGGTGAATTACATGGACCAGTGGACTTTGATAAACAAGTCTGTTCTAAATGGATACACTAGAAAAACCATTTCTACAACAAATACTGAGTTAGATTATATGCCCTCAGGCCTCATTGGGGGTCCAAGGCAGATGATATTTGTACCTCAAAACAGATGATTCTCTGTCCTTATAGGAAATTGAGCCTGGAAGACTAGGACCAAGCCTCTGACTGACCTCTGAAAACTGGGCTTTTTGAGGGTTGGATGTCCAGAAAGGCCATGTGAGTGAAGTCGCCCGATCTTGCTTTCCCTGGAGGAAGCACCTTCTATTAGGATGCAGGAGACTTTTGTACCAGGTTGAAAAGAGTCTCAGTGTTAGCCAGATTTTTCAAGAAATAACCCAAATTCAGATCTTCATGTGAAATTTTTGGAGTTTTGACTGTGGGCTACTATTATGATTCCGAATATATTTTATGAAACTGTTTGCCAAAGGGACTCCTTGTGGGATCCAGCCTCTACAGAGTCAGGCTGCTCTTGTGCTTTCAAATGTCCCTGGTGCCAGCGGGTAAGTCCTGGGGGGGGGACACATTCCAAGAGCCCCAGTGAATGCCTGAAACTGCAGCTAGTACTGAACCCCGTATGCACTGTGTGCTTCGATCTGAACCGAGTCAGCTGCTAAGCGGTTACCCGGCAGGTGGTGTGTACAGAGTGGCACTGGACGAAAGGATGATTCACATGCAGGGTGGGATGGAGCAGGACAGTGTGAGATTTCGTCACACTACTCAGGATGGCATGCGATTTTAAAGCATGGATGTCTGGAATTTTCCATGTAATATTTTCAGACTGTGGTTGACCTTGTGTAACTGACATCATGGAAGTGAGATCGTGGTTAAGGGGGAACGACTGTACCCCGAACTGTGAGGCTTAAAACAACAAAAATTTACCCTCTCACGGTTCTGGAGGCTAAACGTCCAAAACCGAGGAGTCGGCAGTGCCGCCGTGCTCTTTCTGAAAACCTGCAGGGGACCCTTCCTGCATCTTCCTAGCTCCTGGTGCTTGCCGGCAATCCTCGTCGCTCTGCTGGCTGCAGCTGCACAGCGCCAGTCTCCGTCTCTGTCATCACGCCGTGTCCCCTCAGGATGTCTCTGTCTTCACACGTCCCTCTTCTTATTGAGACGCCAGTCGTGTCGGACTAGGGCCCACTCTGCTCTTATTAGAGGGTCTAATTACCCTCTGCAACACCCTACTTCCAAACAAACTCACACTGTGAGGCACTGGGGCTTAGAACATCAACATGTTTGTGGGGGGAGGATACAATTCAATTCATAAAATCTATCCTCTACCCCTCCAAGATGTACGTCCTTCCCTTCCCATAGCCAAATACCTCATCTCAGTATCCCTCAAAGTTTTGGCCCATTCCAGCACCAAAAATTTTATCTAAATCAGTTATGGGTGAGATTCGGGGTATGGTCCATCCTGGGACGAAATTCCTCTTCATCTGTGGACGTGTGAAAACTAAAAAACAAGTCACCACCAAGATATAACGGCGGGAGGCTTGTGCGCCGCACAGTCACTCAGGGTCCCAAGCTCCTCCCGTCTTGCGGCTCTGCCACCCCCGCACGCCTCAGGCCTCTCTGCAATCAACCGATGGGAGAGTAAGAGAAAGAACGAGGATGAGGCCGGCCTGCTCGCAGCTGCATCTCCCGGGATGCTACACACATCACTTCTGCTTTCATTCCGTGTGCGAGAAAGAGTCTCATGGTCCCAGTGGATTGCCAAGGAGGTGAGCAGCGTGCCCGGGAAGAAGAGGGGAAAACAGCTGTTGGTGAGCACCAGCAGATTCTGCCACAGGGTCAACAGGATGAGCCACAGAAACCCACCTTACGCCCTACGCTGGCTCTCTCCCCCACCTACTGGCCAAACCTATCGGGAGACTCTGCGCCCCTAGGGGAGGGCAGAGCCACCAGTTGGAAGGAGCCTGGGTCCCCGAGTGACTGCCTGATGCCCCTCCACCCACCAGCTGGTTCCACGTGACTTCAGTGAAGAATAATCTTCACTACGATAAACTGCTATTGAGTCAAGCCACTGAGATTTGGGGGTTATCTGTTGCTGACGCTAGTATTATTTTAATTGATACAAGGCAGCCTTGAATAATTGATAGATATCCCTGCAGAAGCAGGATGTCTTTAATATAAAATTCAGCTTCTATTCTAAAAATATTCTTTGAAAAAACTCAAGACATCATTAAAAGGACAATTCCATTATCTCCCACTTCTAGTCATTAAGGGTTTTATAAGAGTTCCTGGTGTCCAGTCTTAATCGCAACAGCCTCTAATACTTACAAGAATGTTAATACTAATATAGTAAGAATTATCAGACAAACTGATGACAGAAGATAATAGAATAAAATATTAAACAAAAGCACTAACAAAAGTTCTATAAAAGCCTTGTAAACTCTCTATCAAAATACGCATCAAACTCATTTCATTACCTGCCCTATTACCTACCAAAATGTTTGCATATTTAAACCCTTTCTTGTTAAAGAAAACCTTTTCTTTCTTCTTTATGGGCCATTTACTTCATTGTGTGTTAAGCCAACAAGAGAAAAATTAATCTGACATTTACTCTGATATGTGATTAAATATACATATGCATGAGTCTCAAATATATCTTTTCCCTGTACCTGCATGCCAAAGTGTTTTTCTCTTACAGGCTACAGAAAAGGTTGTTAAAATAGCTTTACAATTGATCCTTCCCTGTGGATAAAATTTCTAATTCAGTGGTCTTCATTATAGTCCACATATTAATTTCCTACTACACTTCAGTAACCAAAATAAATATATTGAAAGATTGAAAAATTGGCCAAAATCACCTATACAATTAATATTAACATTTATAAGAATTGGATCATATGAAACCTAGAAAACTATTAAAACATTTGATTTTCTCATCTTCTCACTGGTCCTTTATCTTGAGAAAGGCGGCAGTTTAGGTGTATAATACGTAATTCTTGTGTGTGTGTGTGTGTGTGTGTGTATTTCTGGGTATTATGATGTTATATTAATGTATATATTTTTTAAAATCCTTTATGGCTGGGGAGATACTGCCTGTCCAGGAACTAGACCATTCTTAGAAATAGCAAAGGACTCACCAGGATTATTTGATGTGCAAATGAACCAATCAGAGCCGCCTCCTCTCTCTGGCCCATACATCCCAGGAGGTTGTTATTGCTCTGCCTTAAACCTCCCAGGACCAGGTGCTGGGCAACTAGGGACCACCCCATAGTGTAGAGCCTGCCGAAATGAGTCAGACTGGCCAATCCCAACCTGATGACACTGCCCTGCCTTGCCTTTCCTGTGGACACCCCAATGAAGGCTCTGGTCTGTGCTCTCCCCTCTCCCCCATCTTCTGCCCACATAGCCCTGTGACAGGATGAGCCCTGCCTCATAGACCTCTAGGGACCTTTGAATACAATACATATTATTTTCTGAGCCTCTCCTCTCTCTCCTAAGGCTGCACCCAGCTGACCATCACATAAAAGAAATACAAGGTCACCCCAGAGCTACTGTGCATTCAGTTCCAGAGCGCCTCAATAAAGTAAACATCACGATACAGCAAGTCACATGAATTCTTTGGCTCCCCAGTACAAATAAAAGTTAATGATTACACCATCCCGCAGCCTATTAAGTGTGCAATAGCATTGTGTCTAAAAAATGTACTCAACTGCATTGTAAAATACGTTATCGCTAAAAAATGCTAATGACTATCTGAGCCTTCAGGGAATCATAATCTTTCTGGTGACGGTCGGTCTTGCCTCAGTATGGACAGCTGCTGGCTGATCAGGGTGGTGATTGCCGAAGTTTGGGGCAGCTGTGGCAATTTCTCAAAATGAGATAACAATGAAGTTTGCTGCATCCATTAAGTCTTCCTTTCAAGAGAGGTTTTTCCATGGCATGCAATGCTGTTTGCTAACATTTTATCTATAGAGCTTCTTTCAAAATTGGAATCAATCCTCTCAAACCCTGCTGCTGTTTTATCAACTGAGTTTATGTGACATTCTAAATCTTTAGTTGCCGTTTCAACAATGATCACAGCATCTTCACTGGGAGTAGATTCCATCTCAAGAAACCACTTTCTTCACTCACCCATAAGAAGCAACTCTTCATTCATTCAAGTTTGATCATGAGATTGAAGCAATTCAGTCTCATCTTCAGGCCCCGCTTCTAATTCTAGCTCTCTTGCTATTTCTGCACAGGTGAAGTTACTTCCTCCACTGAAGTCTTGAACCCTCCAAGTCATCTCTGAGGGTTGGAATCAGCTTCTTCCAAACTCCTGTTAATTTGCTATTTTGATCCCCGTCATGAATCATGAATTTTTCTTAATGGCATCTAGAATGATGAATCCTTTGCAGAAGGTTTTCAATTTACTTTGCCCAGATCCATCAGAGGAATCATTATCTATAGCAGCTATAGCCTTATGAAGGTTATTTCTTAAATAATAACACTCAAAAGTGGAAATTACTCCTTGATCCATGGGCTACAAATGGATGTTGTTTTAGCAGGCATGAAAACAACATTAATCTCTTTGTACCCTTTCATAAGAGCTCCTGGGTGACCAATTACATTGTCAATGAGCAGTAATATTTTCAAAAAGAACCTTTTTTTCTGGGCAGTAGGTCTCAACAGTGGATTGAAAATATTCAGTAAACCATGCTGTAAACAGGTGTGCTGTCACCCAGGCTTTGCTGTTCCATTTAGAGAACACAGGACAGAGTAGACTTAGCATAATCCTTAAGAGCCTTAGGATTTGGGAAAATGTAAATGGCCATTAGCTTTAACTTAAGTCACCAGCTGTAATAGCCCCTAATAAGAGAGTTGGTCTGTTTTCTGGGGCTTTGAGGCCAGGCATTGACTTCGCTCCTGATATTAAATCCTAGATGGCATCTCTTCCAATGTAAGGCTGTTTTATCTGCACTGCAGCCACCTTCATCAGTGATCTCAGCTAGATCATCCGGATAACCTGCTGCAGCTTCTCCACCAGCTCTCGCTGCCTCACCTTGCACTCTTATGTTATGGAGTTGGCTTCTCTCTGTAAACCTTATGAACCCACCTCTGCAGCTTCCTCACCTCTCTCAGCCTTCACAGAATTGAGTAGAGTTAGGGCCTTTCTCTGGATAAGGCTTTGGCTTAAGGGAATGTCGTAGCTGACGGGTTTGATCTTCTACCCAGACCACTGATACTTCCTCCCTACCAGCACTGTGCCTGTTTTGCTTTCCTGTCATTCACGTGTTCACAGGGCAGCACTTGTCATGTCTTCAGGCATGTTTCCTTTGCATTCACCACTTGGCTGTCTGATACGAGAGCCCGGCTTTCAGCCTAACTCGGCCTCCGACCGGCCTTCCTCACTAAGCTTGTTCCTAGATTTCGATTTCAAGTGAGAGACGTGGAACCCTTTCTTTCATTTGAACACTTAGAGGTACTTGCGGGATTAGTAATTGGCCTAATTTCAATGTTGATGTGTCTTAGGGAATAAGGAGACCCAAGGAAAGGGAGAGAGACGGGGAACGGCCCATGGCGGAGCAGTGGGAACACACGCAGCACTTGCGGATTGAGTTCACGGTCTTCCATGGGCATGGTTTGCTTGCTGCTCCAAACAATCACAACAGTAACACCAGAGATTACTGATCACAGATCACCATCAGAGACATAATAACAACAAAGTTTGAAATATTGTGACAATTACCGAAATGTAACCAGAGATATGACAGGAGCTCGCACTTTTGGAGAAATGCTGCCGACAGACTTGCTCAAGGTGGGATGGCCACAAACCTCCAATCTGCTGACCGCACAGTACCTGTGAAGCGCAGTAAAGCAAGGTGCAGTAAAATGGGGGGGGGCCCTGTGCAAACGGGAACGTCCATCCCAACACAGCACGTTGGTTATGAGCTCAAGTTCCAGACTTGCACGGTTTGGGGACACACCCAGGCTCTGCCTTTTACTTACTCGGGTTAGACCTTAGGAAATTCATTTCAGCACAACTGCAGTGATTGTCAGAATGAAGGCAACCGAGGGGGTGTCAAGTTAAGAGAAACTCAGCTTCTAGTTCCACAGAGAAATCAAATAAGAACTCTGATCCGGAGTTGCCTGAGGGCCACCTGCTGCTGTTCTTTTTCATTTATGAGAACGAATAAACTCTCTCTGTTGCTCAGGTCAAACCCAGAATAGAGGTATGTTGTGTGTCACCAAAAGTACCCTACCTGTCTGGGTCCACATCCCTCAGCTTGGCCTTTCCTCCACACTCAGACTCTTCGGGTGGATGGCCACAGGCCTCGCTGCGTAACGGAGCATGCATTTTCTGCTCGTATCACATGATGTGGGGCTCTGAACTTTAGGTCACTCTTATTACAGAGAGAGGAGGAACAAGAAAAAGGTAAAGAACATGAAAAAGAGAAGAACCTTACTAAAAGAAAATAGTGTAGGTTGTGAGCCCGAGAAGATTGCAAGCGTGCAATGTGAGAAAATGCTACCCCATGGGCCGGCAGCTTCCCTGAGTGTCTGACCCAGTTTCTTACTTTGTTTCTGCCCAGTGAGTTCCTGCTACACTCAAAACCCTTCCTAAGTTTCCTCTGGTTATAAAACCTGTCCAGTCTACCTGTGTTAATGGCTAGGTGAGAAAAGCATGGATAATGGTTAAGAAAAAAGCATCTTTTCCAAACTCGAATATCCACTAGGAAGCTAAGGGTCAGCTGCAGGATTGCAATCCAGCCTCCTCCTTTGCTGGGTACACCCCAGGAAGGCAGGAAAGACACCCCTCACACTTCCTAATAAAGTAGCCGTTAGGAGTTAGGGTTGCCAGATGAAATAGGGAATACCTAGTTAAATTTGACTTTCAGATAAACAATGGAATTTTTTCTACCATAAGCATACCCTAATTATTGTATGGGGCTTACTTAATAATAAAAATAATGGGACATATTTATACCCCAAACTTATTCGTTGTTAATTTAAAATTTGAATTTAAGTGGGCACTTATAGCTTTATTTATTACATCTGGCACTCTTATTGGGAGACCTCTGGCAAGCACAATGAAGGTATTCTCCAGTAGGAGAAGCCTTCACCTATTCACAGGATATACCTGGACTGTCTAGGATCGCATGTGTTAAATACATCTGGGATCTATGGATTGATGAGACACAACTCCTTGAAAAATGATGCCTAAGTTATGTAACTATCAAAATGTAAAATAAAGGTGTTTCATGGCCAAACAGCTCCCTATCGTGAGCAAACAGGACCACATGTTTGGTGACTGTGTGGATATCCTACTCATATGTCCCTTCTAGAGGTCCCGTGTAGGAGTGGAGCTGGCTGGCACACTGGGCTGGGGTCCATCAGGCTCCCCTGCGGCTCCCCTACCAGGCCGTGCCTCCTAGAGCACCACAGAGGTGCTTGTGCTGGGCCAGACCCGCCTGACTGGGCATCTCTCTAACGGGCACCTTTGGCTCAGACACTTCCTGACATCTGCTCAGGACTGTCTCAGAACCACACTGCAGTCGAGGCTCTGCCTCCTTGATCCTTCCTTCCCTCTCTCCTCTCACAGGTGTCACCGAGGCAGGACGTGCCTCGCCCTCCCCTTCATACACCAGTGGCGCTGGCCCCAACCCTCCATGGCGTATGGATCTTCCCCTCCGAGCAGGTGCTTTCTGGAGGACCAAAAGTGGCACAAAATGCGTCCTTCGGAGGCTTCGTTTTGCTAAATCTGATCCAGAGCATGTCCTATGGGTGAAGAAAGGACCTGGGGAATGGGGCTGTCATTGTGGGACCTCCGCCTGCTTCACTTAACGCCACATGCTTGTAATCCGAGCAGTTTGGGAGGCCAAAGTGACAAGATCGCTTGAGGTCAGGAGTTGAGAACCAGCCTGAGCAAGAGTGAGACCCTGTCTCTACAAAAAACAGAAAAGTTATCTGGGTGTAGTGGTGAGTGCCTGTAGTCCCAGCTACTGGGGAGGCTGAGGCAGGAGGATCGCTTGATCCCAGGAGTTTGAGGCTGCTGTGAGCTATGATGATGCCACAGCACTCTAGCCACAGTGACAGGGTGAGACACTGTCTCAGAAAAAAGAAAAGAAAAGAGTTTCTCCTGAAAAAAGAAATGGGTGCAAAACTGTTCAATATTATTTTTGGAGATACACCTGGATAAGAAAATGTGTTATGTGAAAACTCACCACCCTCTGAACATACAATGAAGCGCAGAACCAAGATTTTCTGTTTCCTACAAACCTCTAAGCTATTCCTGTGGGATTAGGCTAAAATTATCTTTATATACAGAGGCAAAAACTGGAATTCAATTCGTATGCTGCAGGGACTTTGGAGGTAACAGAACATCCCTTCCTTCAGCTCTCAAAGGAACAGAAGGCAATAAAAGAGGTTATGAATGTCTACAGCTATTGGCAGAAATGGATTAAAAAATTCGATTCATCAGCTTTGATCCAAAATCTTTATTATACCAAATAGTGGTTATTAGATAACTATGCCTCGTGTATCCTCCGTAAAGTAGCAAAGGTGCTTTCAACCCATTTTAGCTGGTTAAGCTTTCATGGATTAAAAGCCTTTTAATAATATCTGTTGAAAAGTTTTTCTCTCCAAGTGCAATGCAGTAACAAAAATCATTTTACAACCATTATCTGAAGCCTGGGCCAGCAAGATAATGGTCTCAGCTTTATAAAGTTAGATGTAGTTGTAGATCATGCCCCCCAAAAATCGACAGTAAAACCCTGTACAGTAAGCGTTCAGAAGTTTATCTGAATTTCAGGACATAAAGAGCTATGTCTCTGCCCACTGGCTGGTCCGGGAGCAGTTTCCTCTCTTTTGACACCAAGACGGTGACACATCGCTGCCTCCAAGGGGCAGAGTCAGGAGGCTCAACACGAGAAAACCAGGGGCCAAGAGGAAAGACAAAGGGCTTTCCTACTCCAGCACATACATAAAAGATTATAGTAGAAACCAAAGGGCGTCCTGCTTTCAGATAGAACGAGAACCACCCCCCATTGGCATTCCCACCCCTCTCTCTCTTGGGACTTCCCAGAAGACCCAGGACCCCAGAAGAGGCACAAGGCTCCTTTAGAGGCTGGGTCACATGTTGACATTGCCCAATCTTTCCCAGATTCGGGTTCTCAAAGTATGTGCACCTTTGTCTTCTCTGCACCTTAACCTGTGTGAAGAACCTGCTAGAAGCACAACATTTCTCTGGCAGAATCAAGATCTCACCGTTGGTTAACTCAATTTGCCTCTCATTAACTTCATACACCTCCAAAACCCCACCCTCCTTCCTTCCTTCCTCTCTTCCTTTCCTCGTCTTTTTCCACCTTCCTTTTTTCTCTTTAGCCCTCAGTATCACATTCTTTTTTCCGTTCATTTGTAGATAATCAGACTCTGAATTTTAGATCCTTTGTTCCTAAATGACCATACAAATGTGTCCCTTTCCTAGGGTCACTAGTCTGTGATCATTTCAGCTCACTGTTTCCTCCCAACATCAGAAGCCACTGAGTTCCAGCTAGAATAATATATGAAAAGCAAAACTACGTGCCTAGCTCAAGACTCATTAGTACTAACACACACACACACACTCCAAAAACCTGAACCCGTGTAGCAAATTTTTTTTCAACCCAGCACCTGACCCTTTCCAATATTTACTGTAGAAATAGCACAAGCCATTAGGAACACACAGCAAGGAACTTTCACCTACATGACATCCCTAAAGCTCTTCTTTTAAATGTGTGGTATGTAAGTAAATGTTCTATAGAACCAAATGAACGTCTTCCCTTCTCAATCAAAACCACACCTATTTCTAAGAGAGGGTGCGCATGGCTTCCCCATGGGAGAGGAGCTTAACATTCTGGCCATGATAGAAAAACAGATTTCAAAATTCCCTATTTTCCTTCCCAGGTCAGAATTGCATATCACGACATAAAAAAGGTGACACACCATAATGGAGGTATTAGTTTCAATTTGGCAAAGAAATAAAATGACGTCACTTTTGTTATTGTGAAAATGCAGTGGTAACAATTAACCCGCATCATTTGACCCAAACTCCAGTAAGCTTTGAACTAGAAACGGTAGGTCTTGGGAAGCCCTAAGCACTAGTCAGGGGCCTGAAGATTGGACAGCTCTTGCCTCCACGATGCTGCTGTCTGCCTGCTTCAAGACTAGAAGCAATATTTTGTGGTTGGTATAGTCTTCATGCGATCGATAAAAACATTTACAGATAGCATGGTTTTCTGGATTGAGGTATGTAAAACAGTGTAATTTGACCTGATTTTGCAAAATCAAAGATGGCTTCCCCAAGAGTGTGATGTTTGAGCTGATTCCTGCAGGTTGACCAGCTGACCAGGTAACAACGGGAGGAGCTTTCAGGCAGAGGGAAAATTGGGAACTAAGGAGAGGGTCAGTGGGCTGGGGGGATGGAGGAGCATGGGGGTGTGACCTGGTAGGGGAGTCAGGCAGGGGCCAGAGGAGGCCCCCCTTTGTTAGGAAAATTCTAAATATGTGCTTTTATTTCAAAAACGGTGGGAAACTAGGGAAGGGTTACAAGCCTGGGGGAAAGAGAAGAAGTTGGTAGAAAAGGGTAGAGAATGAGATTTCTACTTAACACTATCCCGCTGGTTATAACACAGAGAACGGACTTAGTTAGGGGCCAAGAGGGGTTGTGGGGAGCCCATCTGGGAGGCACCAGCCCATGCAAGGGGCAGTGGGAGTGGCGACTCCACCGCAAGTGGGCAAAGCAGAATAAAAGAGGACAAAACAGAGAGACACAGAAGATACCTGGAAAAACACACACATATACGAATGCCCACTTAAATAAATACAGCTTAGACATTATCTTGTGTTCCTTAAGTTATAAATTATAGTCCTATTGAACCATTGAGAAGAAATGGATGAATAAATGAAAGCATATATGGCAATTTTAGGCTTCTTTATTGCCGGACATCTTAGTCTTTTGTATTCTGTTGCACCTGGGCTGTGGGACAGCTTTCGTTTTCCTGGAAGCACCTCTCTCAAGGAGTGTTCCATGCAAAAGAGAATCGTGAAGCTTGCCCAACCATCTCATTCTGCAGAAAGAGAACTAGGAGGTGCAGAGAGGAAAAGGAACATTTCTAAGCCTTCACACAGGAGCAGAGTCAGAGCCTTTTAAAAAGGAGTCGCCAAGGGACCCACAGTTGAGTGTTTGCAGAGCCTCTCCTTCCGCTCAGAACTACTTCTGCATTTGGTCAAAAATTCCCAGGCAAAGTACGCCCAGATTTTTCTTTGGCCCAAAGCAGAAAGCACCCTGTTTAAAAAGCCATTCCACTGAGCAGTCTGTGCTCCAGCTCCGAGACTCAGGTGGTGCTTTCTGTGCTCTTCTCTCTTGCGTGTGCCTTGCGCTTTTGCACTTAAAAGTCAGCCGACTCTCTAAATGTCCCTTTAAGCAGCTCTGGCAAGTTGCGAAATGATAATTAATGTGCTGCCCATGCCAAGAGCTGTCTTGTTTCTGGGCTGAAATAAGAGACAATAACCAAGAAATGAAACTTCTGGGGAGGTACAAGAGGAAAAAGAGGCTCACAGGTCCTGGGAACAGTAAATAGAATTTTGCACGCAAAGATTCACACTGAGCTCTCAGGAGGCAACAGACAGGGAGAAGGAATAAAAATCCCCAGTAAACCAAGAATGCAACATGAAAGGCTTATTTTATTATTTTTTCTAAAGTGTGTTCCTTAGATGAAAAAGCTGTAATTAATTACGAGCTCTACCAACGTCCACGGAGAAGCCTAACGCAGTGGCCTCCATGGTTGACAGCCTGCTGGGAACTGCTTGTCACATAAAGAACAGCTCGCGTGTGAAGACTTTAATCTTAGATCCTAACTGTGGTCCCCAGGAAATATGAAAGCTTAGCCTGGTAAGCCAGAAAGCCGTTAACAACTTCCAAACCGTGGGCTTTTCAAGACAAGGTACGTGGCCACTTCTCCCCTGGACTTTGGGCAACGTAAGGGCAGAGAAGGAGCCTATAGTAATGTCCTTGGGCTGCCATAACAAATATTTACAAACTGCAACAACAGAAATGCACTCGCTCACAGTTCTGCAGGTCAGAAGGCAGAAAACAAGGTGTCACTAGAGCCATCCTCCCTCCAAAGGCCCCTCCTGTGCTCGCACTACTGCTCTGGCTAGAGCACAGTTCCAACATCCTACGCTCATGTGTGTAGACTTGGGTCCGTGTCCTTCAAGCCTAAGTTAAATGCTTTCCAAGGTGATTTCTCTGCAAAACAGCACTTGTCCAAGTGGCAACAGCAGTGGTTCCTCTCCGTCTGTGTCGGTAAACGTGAGCCGTTGTTCTGAGGGAAGCCAGCTACCGTGTTGTGTGCAGTCCGATGGGGAGGCCCACGTGGCCAGGCCCTGCTGGCTCCGGCCAAGACAGGCTCAGGGCCCGCCGACAGGCAGTGAGGAGCCTCTTTGTGCCAAGCCTCGTGAGCTCAGCAGCCCCAGCCAACTCCCTAATTACGGCTTCATCGGAGACCCTGAGCCAGAGGCACCAGCCAGCCTCTGCCTACATTCCTGACCCACAGACATTTGAGACGATAAATATATGCCTTAAGTCACTCTGTTTGGGGAACATTTGTTACACAGCAATAGATAACTGACACACCTCCCTAAGGTTCTGTAAAATCTAATATCCAACCCTGGCTTCTTCCCGAACACCTTCCCCACTGAGCCTCGGAGCCCACGCCTGGATCTTTTGGGTTCTTTCTGCTGCCCTGAGCGCCTGTGCCCAAAATTTACAGGGCCCAGTGAACGAGGGAAGGTGGAGCCCCACATATCACACACCTAACGAGTCGTAAGTTACAATCCATGTAATCCAAGAAACAAACTGGGAAGTATGTTCTGTTCACCTACTTTAATTTTATCCTTTATAACAACTTTTTTAAAGAAAAATTCTTGAACTTCGCTGAGTTTTACACTAGAAAATTTGGGGAAGACCAGCCTCTGGCTCCAGCCACCTTCCCCTCTCTCCTCCCTCTCATCCATCCCCACCCCAGCTCCAGCCCAGAGCACAAGAACTCTTCACAGGCCCAGCCGCAAACCTCCAGCCACACCCCTAGGATTCTCTGGCAACTGTTGAGAAACCGCCCTCCCTTGGCCACCCCTCAGGCCTGGAGACAACGCAGCAGCGTCAGGGCTCACACTCAGGGCGGCGGCCCAGGCCAGGGGCCCTCGCAGGTGCGAGATGGAGAAAAAAATGGGATCCAGGCCCTGCGTGGCCACCCTGAGGGCAGATGTGTTGAAGAAAGTACAGCCCTGCAGGCACAAGGCCCATTTTCCCGACTGACCCGTGGGTCCTCTATTAGTTTCCTGCCACTGCTGTAACAAATCCCATGAACTTAGTGCCTGAAACAACTCAGATTTATTCTGTCACAGTTGCGGAGGTCAGAAGTCTGCAGCGGGTCTGCAGGGCTGTGCTCCTTCAGACATTCCAGGGGAGAACCAATTTCCTTGACTTTTCCAGCTTCTAGGGGCTGCCCACATCCCTCGGCTTGTGGCCCCATGTCACTCTGACCTCTGCCTCCGTCATCACGTTCCCTCCTCCGACTCTGTCCATCCTCCCCCCTTTTATAAAGACCCCTGTGATACACTGGGCCCCCTGATAATCCAGGATAACCTCCCCATCTCAGGATCCTTACTCAGTCACATCTGCAAAGTCCCCTTTGCCGTGGAAGGTCACATAGCCACAGGTCCCAGAGATTGGATGTGAACAGCTTTTGGACTATTTTTCTGCCTATCCCAGCATTATTTAGCCCAGGTGCTTTGGTGACAATGAAGAATCAGGCAGGGCAAGTGCGTGGTGCCCACAGCAGGGATGTGGGGAGGCCCTGTGTCTGCTCAGAGTTCACACTCACCCCTGAATCACAGAGCAGCCCCCTCTTTGTTCTTTATTAAAATCCACAGCACAGATCAGAGGCCTGAGTGAGAGGAAGTCACTGTCCTTTCACACCTAAAGCTCAAGGGAGGACTTCCGGAGAATCACTTAGTGCTTGGGAGACTTGGAGATGGGGGCTGTTGCCCGTGAATTACACAATGAGGTGGGCTGGGAAGGGAACGGTGTGCCTGCCCGCCCACCCTCCCAAGGGTGTACCTCAGGCCACCTAGGGCAGGTCCACCCACGTGCATGTTTGAAAATGCCCAGACATGTCTATCGACAGAAGTGTCCATGTCAGTAGTTTAGGGTGGATGTCTGAGAGTCTCAAATGTGCATTTCTTTTTACATTTCCTGTAAGTCAGACATTGCAAAAACTCATCTCGCCAGCAAGTTTCTTCTGATTGCTTGAACTGAAAGACTTACATGCAGGCCATGTGCCAGGGCAGAGAGGAGTTCATGGTGCATTTTTCTCTCATAGGTCAGCATGTGGACCTGAGCCCACCAGCAAGCATTTGCTAACAAAAGGCATGATCTCACTTTGGTTTAGGATATTTACCCTGGGCCTTCCCTCAGGCTTGGCAGGACTTCTCTGTCCTCTGCAGGACACAAAGGGGTGGTTGAGGAAAGGTGGGCTTGTGAGGAAAGGGCCCAGCCAGGGGAGGGCACTACCACTGGGGGAGAGGCACCTTCACAGTCTACTCACCTGTGGGTGAACCTTCATGCTCCAGCCAGAGACACCCCCTCCCCTGCCACCTGCCCTGGGCCAAAGACAGGAGCAAGGAAGAAAGACAAACCTCAGATGCCAGCCTCCCAGAGAAGAACAGAACTGGGAAGGGTAATGAACCAGGAGCAATAATTAGCCACTAATGAGAATGCCAATAGCTATCTAGAAACCACATCGAACCAGCCTCAGAAAGCAATGGAAACTGGGTGTTCTGAGTACGTTATGAAAAGAAGCCAGAAGTCCACGCACAGTGATTCTCTGTATTGCCTGCAGGTCCACACACTTGCATGCGAATGCCTAGAAGTCTGAGATGATTCACACTAAAGCAAAGATTGCCCCCAGAAATTTTTTTTCTCAGAAGATGCCAGAAGACTTCTCAGTATGCCTCAGTGGGTCAACTGATGCATCCCAACACCAATGACAGACACAGAGAAATAGAACTACCACGATTGGCTGGAACTAATCATGACCCATGCCCTGAACTAGGGGACGGACCAAAGGCTGCCACCTGATATCTGAACAAAACTGGAGATGGCTGTTCGGCGAATATCCACCACCCTTGAACACCTCTCCCCGCTGACAGGTGCTGGTTTCCTTTGTGGTGAATAGGAAGCAGGCAGCAGGCCCAGCCCCGGGATAATGTACATTGTATCTATTTTCATAATTACCTTCTATTAAAGATAGAAGCCCCGGGATAATGTACATTGTATCTATTTTCATAATTACCTTCTATCGATAGCAAATAATATTGGCTTTCCATTCCTACTGTTCATGTGGTTTTCATTTTAAAGATTTGTATTTAAGCAATGTATTTTTTCAAAAATATTAAGCAATTAACAGGTAAAAATGGTATAGTAAATATGATTTAAAAAATCATCTAGGTGCTGCACAAAAGACTGAAAATTTGGAAACTCTGGGTAGAAAGTAGTGGGAGAGAAAAGTTTAGGAACCTCTCAAGGCCTTCAGGATAACCCAGGACCTATTAGGGAAAACTGAGAATTGCATCTACAATAATTTAAGGCAAAATCAACAGAAACCTAAGCTGAGGTCAGCATATTCCCTAAGAAATAAACTAAGCTTATTTCCTGTTTAAGAAATCTCAGCTTATTTCCCTCTGATGCCATCCTGCCGCTCCAGAGAAATCCCCAGTTGCTGTGGATTTACGTATGGGCAGTTATCAGGGCTGGATCATTCGCCAAATGCCACGTTGGCATTTCCCACTGATTGCCGCCACCGTGACAGCGGCTTCTGAAAACGAGCTGAAGTATGCAAGGTCATGACTCAAATCGCATTGATTTTTGTCCTGAGGTTCAGAATGATGATGACAGAGAAAGCCATGAGCTAATACATTTGTGTCAGTGATATGTGATTTATCTTTAGATGATGTTTCTTAAAGTAAAGCAATCAGTTGAGTTAAAGAAAAATGCTAACTTGTACAAAGTTGGAATGAGACCGTGTGCGGTGACAAGCAGACTTTTAAAAAGTCTTAAGGATGATTCCTGAATGACTGACATCCGAGAGGGACTGAGACCCAGGGCACGTCAGAGCAGTCTGCGCTGGGCCGAGCCCCTGTTCAAGCAGAATCCGGGGGCCGAGGAGATGTGTGTAACACTCGGTATTTATCTTTCCTGTTCTCCTGTGTCCACGCAGAAACCCACTGAATCCATCCCAGATGGAAGAGAACCTCTTTGATCTTTAAAGGTTACTATGGTCTGAATACTTTTTTCTCCCCAAAATTCATTATGTTAAAGTCCTAATTCCTAGGAGGATAGGAGGTGAGGCCTTTGGGAGGTGACGAGGTCATAAGTGGGGAGCCCTCATAAATGGGATTTGTACCCTTATAAAAGAGACCCCAGAGAGCTTGTTCATCCCTCCCACCACGTGAGGACACAGGGAGAAGGTGCCATCTAGGAACCAGGAATCAGGCCCTCACCAGACACCAAATCTGCCGGCACCTTGATCTTGGACTCACAGCCTCTAGAACTG
>CAUYRT010072484.1:0-38281 GCA_963574885.1 Lepilemur ruficaudatus
CCAATTAATTTCTTTCTATTTATAGTAGAGACGGGGTCTCGCTCTTGCTCAGGCTGGTCTCGAACTCCTGACCTTGAGCGATCCGCCCGCCTCGGCCTCCCAGAGTGCTAGGATTACAGGCGTGAGCCACCGCGCCCGGCCTCAGACTTTATTTTTTAGAGCAGTTTTAGGTTAACAGCAAAACTGGGTGGAAAGTATAGAACCCCATATACCTTTTCCCCAACAATCAACACCTCACACCACTGATGAACCTATACTGACATATCATTATCACCCAAAGTCCACAGTTTCATGAGGTTTCACTCTTGGTACTGTACATTATGTGAGATTTGACAAATGTTTAATGACGTGTATCCATCCACCTTTGTAGTACAATAGTCCCTTGGTATCTATGGGGGATTGGTTCCAGGATCTCTCCTCAAGGATACCAAAATCGGAGGATGCTCAAGTCCCTTACGTAAAATGATGTAGTATCTGCGTATAACCTACGCACGTGCTCCTGTATACTTTAAACGATCTCTAGATTACTTATGCAAAATACAATGTAAACCGTATGCAAATAGTTGTTATACTATACTGGCTAGTGAATAATGACAAGGAAACAAAAGTCTATATATGTTTAGTACAGATGCAACCACAGTAGGCCTAAGTACATTTTTGACTCATGGTTGGTTGAAGTCACAGATGCGGAACTCATGATACAAAGGGCTGGCTGTAGGGTATCAGAATAGCTTCACTGCCCTAAAAGTCCTCGGTGCTCCACCTATTCAACCCTCCCCATCCCAAGTCCTAGCAACCACTGATCTTTTACTGCCTGAATAGTTTTGCACTTTCCAGAATGCCATAGAGTTGGAATCGTAGAGTATATAGCTGTTTCAGATTTCAGATTTCTTTCACTTAGTATCATGCATTTGAGGCTTCTCCATGTCTTTTTGTGGCTTGATTCCTAGTTTCTTTTTAGAGATGAATGATATTCCATTATCTGGATGTACCATAATTTGTTTATCCATTCACTTACTGAAGAACATCTTGGTTGTTTCCAAGTTTTGGTAATTATGAATAAAGCAGCTATAAACATCTGTGTGCAGATTTTTGTGTAGACATAGATTTTCAACTCATCTGGGTAAATACCAAGATGCATGACTGCTGGATTGTATGGCAAGAGTAAGTTTAGTTTTGTAAGAAACTGCCAAACTGTCTTCCAAAGTGACTGTACTATTTTGCACTCCACAAGCACTGAATGAGAGTTCCTACTGCTCCACAGGCTGACCAGCACTGGGTGTTGTGTTTTGGATTTTAGACATTCTAATATTGTGCAGTAGTATCTTATTTTAATTTGCAATCTGTCTACTATTTTTAAAATTAATAGTTGAGACGAGAATGTTGAAATTTTGGATGGTAACTGTGGATTTGTCTATTCCTTCTTGTAGCTCTTGAAAATAAGTTCACTGATTTTTTTTTTTTGGCAGTGTCTAATGTGCTATTCATTCCTTGTAGTATATATTTTTCCTCTCTCACATTCTAGTTTTCATCTTTAAAAGTTGGAGAGTAGGCTTGGGGCTCACACCTGTAACCCCAGCACTCTAGGAGGCTGAGATGGGAGGATTGCTTGAGGCCAGGAGTTTGAGACCAGCCCGAGCAAGAGCAAGACCCCATCTCTAAAAGAAAGAAAAAATTAGCTGGGCATAGTGGTGTGTGCCTGTAGACCCAGCCACCTGGAAAGCTGAGGCAGGAGAATTGCTTGGGCCTAGGAGTTTGAGGTTATAGTGAGCTGTGATGATGCCACTGTACTCTAGTTAGGGCAACAGAGTGAGACTCTGTCTAGAAAAAAAAAAAGTTTGGTTTGGATTTTTAAAAATATCTTCCATGTTTCCATTTAACATGGTTAATCTTTCCTCTACCTCTTGAACATATGGAATATAGGTATAGTAACTTTTAAAGACTTACTTAATAATTATATCAGCAATGTCATTTCTGGATTGGTTTCAATAGATTGATTTTTCTCATCATTATAGGTCAACTTTTCCTGTTTATTTGTGTGCCTGGTAAATTTACAATGGATTCCAAAACACTTGTTGGGTGCTCGGGGACATGGTTAAGTTATTGTTTGATTCTTTTAGAAAGGCTTGCTTTTAAGGTTTGTTAAATGCGATCAGAGCAGACTTTAGCCTATGGCTGATTATTTTCCTCTACTGAGGTAATACCTTTCTGAGGACTCTACCAGATGCCCATTAATTACAAGGTTTTCCACTCTGACTAATGGAACACAAACTCTTCCTGGGTTTTCAAGCTCCAGGGATTTTTTCCTTTGTCCTTTAGGGTAGTTCTTTCTCTGGTCTTAGTAGTTTATTCATACACATATGCTAGTCAGTACTCAACTGAAGACTTGAGATTCCTGAAAGGTTTTCTCTGGGCTAGCTCTCACTTCTCCATACTCTGCCCTGCGAACACTAGTCCCTTTGGTGTTGTCAGATTCCCAGCTCTTTCTTTTCAACTCAGGGAAACTACTGGGCTCTGCCTGGCTTCCCTTCCTGTGCCTGGAAATTCCCTCTAGGCAATAAGCAGGTCAATCATAGGGCTGTCAGAGATTTTGATGTGCCTTCCTCTCAAGGATCACTGTCCTGATCTGCTCTATGTTTAATGTTTGGAAAACGTTTCATATATTTTGTCCTATTTTTAAGTTCTTTCAAGTAGGAAGGTATATCTGGTCCTTTTTACTCCATCTTGGCTAGAAGTGAAGCTGCATTTGCTAAATTTTGTCACAATACTGGTGCAATGGCTGACAAGTTCTCTAGGAAGTGACCATGATGTAACTTCATAGCCTCTACAAGAATTGCCTTCATGGAGCTGCTCTGGTTACTAGTTGTCCAATCGGCAGGAATGTTGTTATGGCAATGCAGGGATGGCAACGTCCACAAAACAGTGCCCATATTCTTGACCTTCAGGATATATGCCAGAATATTTTTTTTACCTTTGCCACAGGCCACAAATGTTGGAAAATATGGCAGAATATTAAAAATAGGTCAGTTACTGACATCTGTATCTAGGCCAAGGACCCAGGGTAGCAACTCTGTGTTTGCTACAATCATTATAGTTTTCTACTCATAGAAGATCACAATATTTGGCCAGACTTAAAATTGATCAGCCTGCATTTCCTAAACATTTGGGTGGTAGACACTGTGGCTTGAGGAATGCACGCAGTAGCCCCAGCACATGGTTTTCCATTTTAGATGCCCTTGAAATTTCCCACAGCTTGCCTTAGCTTATGAAGCAGACCTCTAAGATAGTAGCATCTGGACATCAACAGAGTATAGCCATGTGTCTCTTAAGGATGGGGATATGTTTTGAGAAATGTGTGGTTAGGCAATTTCATCATGTGAACATCATCATGTACTTACACAAACCTAAATGGTATAGCCTACTCCACACCTAGGCTTTCCGGTATAACCTGTTGCTCCTAGGCTACAAACTCACACAGCATGTTATTGTACTGAATACTATAGGCAATTATAACACATTGATAAGTATTTGTATATTTAAACATATCTAAATATAGAAAAGGTACAGTAAGAATACTGTATAAAAGATAAAAAATGGTACATATGTACAGGTTGCTTACCATGAATGGAGCTTGCAGAACTGGAAGTTGCTCTGGGTGAGTGAGTCAGTGCTGAGTGAATGGGAAGGCCTAGGACAATACTATATACTACTGTACATTCTAGAAACACTATACACTTAGGCTACACTAAATTTATAAAAATTTTTTTTCTTTCTTCCATAATAAGTTAACTTAGCTTATTTTTTCACTTTACAAACTTTTAAATTTTTTTAACTTTTTGACACCTTTCTAATAAAACTTTTCTTAAAACACACATTGTTTAGCTGTACAAAAAATATTTTCTTTCTTCATATCTTAATTCTATAAGATTTGTTCTATTAATTATTTTTTTCTTTTTACTTTTCAAACTTTTTGGCTGAAAACAAAGACATAACACACACATTAGCCTAAGTCTACATAGGGTCAGGACCATCAGTATCACTGTCTTCCATCTCTACATCTTGTCCTAATGGAAGTGCTTCAGGGGCAATAACACATATGGAGCTGTCATCTCCTATGATAACAATGCCTTCTTCTGGGAAGGGCTGGGAAACTGGGTTGTGGATGACATTAGTCACAGAATGCCTTGGCAGACAGGTGGAAAGAAATCTCCTAAGAATTGTTGAAAACCTATAGAACAGTGGGGCCCATAGAGGGGTTGGCTAACTATTGCCCAGGGGCCAAGTCTAACCCACTGCCTTTTTTTGTATTGAGTTTTAATGGAACACGGCCACACTCATTTGTTTACATATTGTCTATGGTCATTTTTGTTCTGCAGTGGTAGAACTAAATAATCATGACAAAGAATGCATAACCTATAAAGCCTCAAATATTTACTATCTGGACCAATATATAAAAAGTTTGGCTGGGAGTGGTGGCTCACACCTATAATCTCAGCACTTTGGGAGGCTGAGGTGGGAGGATCATTTGAGGCCAGGAGTTCAAGATCAGTCTGGGCAACATAGCGAGACCTGGTCTCTACAAAAAAGAAAAAAAAATAGCCAGGTGTGGTGGCTCATGACTATAGTCCTAGCTACTTAGGAGGTTGAGGTGGGAGGATAGCTTGAGCCCAGGAGTTCAAGGCTGCAGTGGGCTATGATGGAGCCACTGTACTCAGCCTGGGCAACAGAGCAAGACCTTAGTTTCTAAAAAGAGAAAAAGTTTGCTCCTGCCTGGTGTAGAGATAAAGACAAAATATGAAAAGTTCTTTGATTCTGATAGAAGAATTTCAGATTCTGATTTGGCAGTAATACTACAGCATATAGCCCATATATCACATAAGTGTTATTTCTCAAAGACTTTCCCCCTGAGACATACTATTTTCAGAAGTAAAAATTTAGTCACCACTAACTTTGGAATTTTGTTTCATTCTAGAAATTGGCTTGTGAAAAGTCAAACATGAAGTTTGCAGCTTTGTTTTGCTTTGTTCTGCTTATCATTTTTCAAATTGACTTTGGGCAAAATGAAGAAGCTCCTAGGAAGCAAAGGAGGAAGATATATCACAGAAGATTGAGGAAAAGTTCAACCTCATCCAAGCATAGATCAAACAGACAGCTTGGAATTCCCCAAACAATTGTGACACCAGTAGCAAGAGTTCCGACTGTTAACTTTGATTATGGCATGGAGGAAAAGTTTGAATCTTTTTTAAATTTTCTTGGAGAAGAATCAAGCTATAATGTGTTACCAGGTAAGAGAACAGTATGAGGGAGGAAGGGAGGGAGGGAAAGGGGGTGAGGAGGGAGAGAGAGAGAGAGAGAAAGATATGCGAGAGACCCGACAGAGAGAGCGGGAGGAGAGAGGGAGACAGAGAACCTCCATGAAGATAATTTTTGAAAGAAAAATATAAGCTATATTATTTTTTGTTTTCATCTACAAAGATAAATTTTTAAATAATTTTAAAAATAATTTAAGAAACATAATACAAAATTATTTGAAAAAAGAAAAATTACTTATCCTACTACTATATATATAATTTTTTTTTTTTTGGAGACAGTCTTTTCTGTTGCCCTGGCTAGAGTATAGTGGTGTCATCATGGCTCACTGCAACCTCAAACTCATGGGCTCAGGCCATCCTCTTGCCTCAGCCTCCCGAGTAGCTGGGAGCACAGGTGCACACCACGAGCCCCACTAATTTTTCTAATTTTTATAGAGATGGGGTCTCATTCTTGCTCAGGCTGGTCTTGAACTCCTGACCTCAAGTGATCCTCCTGCCTCAGCCTCCCAAAGTGCTAGGATTACAGGTGTGAGCCACCATGTCCGGCCCCTATCACTATACTTATAAAATCATAGTTATCATTTTGGTTTATTTCTTTCCAGTATGTTTATTACACACACATATTAATTATAATCATAATATAACATGTATAAATTTGTAAATTGTCTTTTCATTTATAACAATAGATCACTAGAATATAGAAATAAATTATTCAGATGAATCTATGAGCACACATAGCTATTAAATATTTTCAACCAAAATTTTTCAAACACAAACGTGGTTAAAGCCTCTGAATTTATTTTACATAGACTAAACCACTGACTTTTTAAAAGTTTAAAAGACTAAAAATTCTGCCAAAGATTCCAACTAGACATTTTTAAAAACAGTATTTAATGGTCCACATTTTCCCAAGTTTGGGAGAAAAAATTATAGGTATATTACCATTAAATAAAACTTAAAAATAAAATATCACTATATAATTTTCTGTGGCCAATATTCATATATTATCTCAATAAAGCTGTATGTTTCCACATTTCCAAGAAGTTAATAGAAATAACATACAACTATCATGAAAATAGGCAATTTAGGCCACATTTACAACATGAGTCAGAACAGAGAGGCTGAGAAACCAAATAAAAAATACTGTAATAATAGTGCTATACTAATGGAAATACAGGGCCAAAAAGTAGTATGCATAATATGATCTCAAATCTACTTAAAAAAAATTTTAAATATGTACTATAGGGTGGTATGTATGAAATATTACAGAAGATGTATATTAAATATTTCTAAATTGTCCAAAAATGTTTTCTTGAGGTCCTAAGGTACTTCTTTTTTATTGTATTACCACACATACCATAAAATGTATCATTTTAATCATTTTAAAGTATATCATTCAGTGGCATTTAGTACATTCACAATACCGTATAAACATCACCACTATCTGGTTTCTGAACATCATCACCACCCCAAAAGGAAACTGTATATAAAATTCTCATTCCTCCCTACCATCAGCCCTTGGCAACCATTCATCTGCTCTGTCTCTATGAATTTACCTATTCTGGAAATTTCATATAAATGGAATTATATAATATGTGGCCTTGTGTATCTAACTTCTTCACTTAGCATAGTGTTTTCAAGGTTCATCCATGTTTAGCTTGTATAAGAACTTCATTCTTTTCTATGGCTGAATAATATTCCACTGTATGGATATACCACATTTGTTTATCCATACATCAGTCCATGGCCATTTGGACTGTTTCTACCTTTTGGCTATTGTAAGTAGCACAGCTGTGGACATTCATGTACAAGTTTTATTTCAAAACCTGTTTTCAATTCTTGGGATACATACCTAGGAGTGGAACTGCTGGGCCATATAGTAATCATATATTTAATTAATTGATGAAAAGACAAATGCTTTCAAAGAGCTACCTTATTTTATATACCCACCACTAATGTGCACAGATCCCAGTTTCTCCGCATTCTTGCCAACAATCTGTTAATTATTTTTTATTATAGCCATTCTTATGAGTGTGAAGTGGTATCTCATTGTGCTTTTGATTTGCATTTCCGTAATAACTGATGACGTTGAGCATCTTTTTATGTGTTGTTGTCCATTTGTGAATCTTCTTTGGAGAAATGTCTATTCAAGTCCTTTGCCTATTTTTAATTGGGTTGTCTTTCTGTTGTTGAGTTGTAAGAGTTATTTACTCACATTCTGGATATTATACCCTTATCAGATATATGACTTGCAAATATTTTCTCCCACTGTGTGTGCTATCCTTTCACTTTCTTGACAATGTCCTTTGATGCACCAAATTCTTAAATTTAATGAAGTCCAATTTATCTTTTTCTTTTGTTGTTTGTGCTTTTGGTGTCATATCTAAGACTCTATTGCCAAATACAAGGTCATGAAGATTTGCCCCTTTTTCTTAGTTTTTTGGTCTTAGCTCTTACAATTAGGTCCTTGATCCATTTTGACTTAATTTCTGCATTTGGTGTAAGGTAGGGATTCACCTTCATTGTTTTGCATATGGATATCCAGTTGTCCCAGAATCATTTCAAGAGACTATTCTTTCTCCCATTGAATGGTCTTGCCACCCTTCTTGAAAGTCAGTTGGCCATAGATGTATGACTGACTTTCAGTATTCCATTGGTCTATATGTCTATCTTTATTACAGCATCACACTGGCATAAGCTGATTATTGTAGCTTTGCAATAAGCTTTTTGAAATCTGGAAGTGTGAGACCTCCAACTTTGTTTTTTTCCCTGAGGATTGTTTTGGCTATTTGGGATCCCTTGTATTTCCATATGAATTTGAAAATCAACTTTTCCATTTCTGCAAAGAAGGCCACTGAAATTTTGAGAGGGTATAGTGTTTTTATAACCAGGAAAAAACTTATTTTTTTTTCCAGAGGAAGAATTGGGTGGGTGGGATTAGTCTGTTGCAACTATCCAAATGAGAGATGTGTAGGGCCTGAATTAGGCTGAGTTAGTGGTAGGGGAAAGGAGAGGACCAATGTGAGAGGCTTATTTGGGGATGGAATTTGAGGACAGTGGCTCAGATGGAGAAGAAGTATCTGGAATGACACCAGGGTTGGAAGGAAAACATCCCTTCTAATATTCTCCTTGGCTTTCTTTTCTTTTTTTTTCCCCCCACACATACTCAAGTCCCAACTCGCTGGCTTTCTAACTGCCTGCTCAGCTGATATACTTATTTAAAATCTACAACCCTATATGTAGAGAAATGTTAAAAACCACTGCATTGTGCACTTGAAAAGAGTGAATATTATGGTATGGTATGTGAATTATATTTCAGTAGCATAATAGCTCATGTAATGTCTCATCGAGACATGCCGTAGAAGCACATTGTCTGGTTTTACCTTTTCCCATCTGCACATCAACAAGGGTGGGGTGTGAGCTGATCATTAGTGCTGTTTTAGCTCTCTGGGCACGTGATGGAACTGCACTGCCTGGACCCTTCCAAAGTTAGATGGGACCATACAATTTCCTTTGGCCAATATAATTAGACACTTTTAGAGCACATGTGTGATTTGCAACCTCGTGTTCCCACTGCTATGGAAGTCAGGACAGCCTGCTTGTATGTGAAGTGTGAGTGACTACAATGAGCTGATCCCACATTAGACACACAGTATAAATGAAAAATAACTGACATTGGGAGTTGTTTGTTGCTGTTGTATAACTTAGCCTATCTTGATAGATACAGAATGAAAGTGCACTTGAGGGTCAAGTTACCATGAAGAGGTCACTCACAGAGCCTAAGTGAGGGGACTGAGAGGAGAGCCAATGAAGAGCATTTCAGAGGGTTATATCTATAAGGCATTTTTACCCTCTGCATGAATGTACATAGAATTCTATTCTGGTGTGGTTATATCAGTTTGACATCACATGTATTCACTTCCATTCATAGTTACTGGTAACCACAAGAGAAATTTAAATGTGTTATTATTTTCTTCTAGGAAAGAAGGGACACTGCTTAGTAAAGGGCATAACCATGTACAACAAAGCCGTATGGTCTCCTGAGCCCTGCACTACCTGCCTCTGCTCAGATGGAAGAGTGCTTTGTGATGAAACCATGTGCCACCCCCAGACATGCCCGCAAACAGTCATACCGGAAGGAGAATGCTGCCCAGTCTGCTCTGACACTGGTATAGAGATTTAGCTAAAACAAAATATCACGTGTGATATAATCTTTAACTTCCATTTGTTTTTATTTTGTCACTAAGCTTAAAATTATGATAGTCATCCAGGTATTGGTACAATGCTGATAAACATAGAAAATATCTGGGAAAGTATATGGTAGGGAATAGAAATAACAGACGTGGCTTTATAGTTCTAGGTCTATCAGACTGAGTAAACTTGGACCAGATTACATTCCATGTTTGACTCTAGGCTTTAGAGATATGGTAATAGAATTTCTACAACTAAGAGATTCTGAGTTCTTATAAATTAAGGGCTCTACTTTGGTCTCTATATATACATTATCTCACTTAATCCAACTCAACATGGGTATAGTTATCATCTCAAAGTCGGGGTGAACAAAGGAGGAGTGATTTGCATCTAGAGAAAACAAAACCCCAACAACCCTCCTGGCTGTTCCCAACCACTCAAAGGCAGCACAGGAACCTACATCCTTCCTTGGGTAATCCCAGGGAAATACAGGAGCCTAGCCTAGAGCATGACTTTCTCCTGTGGCCCATCTGTGCACAGGAGGTCACAGCATGGGTTTTGTTGGCTGCTTACTGATCTGTTTTCCATTGAGGCTCATATCTGACTGAGTGGAGGACCCTTGGGAAGGAGGTCTGGGTTTCCTCCAAGAAAAGCCTAACCATTGCCTTATGAAAATAAACAAATGAATACTTGTTAAAATAATTTGGTGGGAAGGAAAAGGGACATTTTCTCTTGTTTATAACCATGGTAGAATGCTCCCATGCACATAGATGATCACAGGGTAGGTGTCTACAAGTCTCCTGCCAGGACAAAATTCAGAATATTTAGAAATTGCATTTTGCTTTACACTGCCAATTATTTCACTAAAGTATTATGCTTATTAATAAATGTTAGAAAATAAAAGTGTTTAATGAAACTGATTTCTTAGAGTGAAATATAAGGTTTATAAGGCAAGATTTAGAAATTCTCATTTTTCAAATGACTTGGAATATTCTTGAAATGTTGTAGTTATTTTGGAAGAATAAACTTGGAAATACAGGAAGGATTTTAAATGTTTCCATATGATAGCTTTAGTTTCCTTCTACTAATTTTTTCTTGTTCTGCTTCTGCATGCTTTGCTGGAGATGTGATAAAAATAACTCACAGATTTTATAATATATACTGAACTGATACCTCAAAGAATTTCTTCAAATAATTATATTTTCTGCATTCTTTTGGGGGGTAGTTATATATAGTATTAAATGAAAATAGAGATATGATTAAATTTATAAACTTATAAATTTTGATGGCAGAAAAATCTATGCATGTGAACTCATTTCTCCCTAGAACTCTTTACTCAGAGGGTGAATCTGAATCTAATGTTTGTCATGTCTTCCGCACTTTCTGCCAAAGATATAACAGCTAAATATAAATACAGATTAACGTTTTACTATCATCTGTTCTACTCCCACCATCATGAAGGATAAACAGCACTCCTGTGCATATGTCTAAGTTAAAGCAGTATCACTTAAGTCCAGAACATCGTCTGTAAGTCTTAGGCAGTAAAAATGATTTAAGTAGAAAGTCTGGAGGAAAAGGAAAACAAATTTCTCTCTGTAATTCTGAATTTCAGAGAATACTGTTAGCCTCATGGAGCTGAAAGAAAACCAGACAAAAATAATAATAAATTTATAAACAAAAGGTGGTTTCACTACCATTAGCAAGTAAAACACACATGTGTTATACTTTTTCTTATGTCTGATGACAGTTTATAAACTCTTACATTATCAACAGTTCCAATTAACATAACAGTATCTATTATAAAGGTATCACATCTGATTACATCACGATCTCACAACAGGACTGCTTACCATTTTGCATCATATGGCAATATTATTCCCTCTTTAGTCACCAGGTAGCATGATATTTTAGCAAAAATAAGTATACAGTTATTTAATACAAAAATTAGTATTAAGATCCATAGGCAAAAAGAAATCGTGTAAAACAGATCTTACAAAATAGAAATAAAGTTAGTATCAAAACTTTTTGAGGACAGGCATGACGGCTCATGCCTGTAATCCCAGCTACTCAGGAGGCTGAGGTGGAAAGACGGTTAAGCCCAGGAGTTCAAGGTTACCATGAGCTATGAATGAGCCATTGTCCTGCAGCCTGGACAACAGAGTGAGACCCTGTCTCTAAAAACAAACAAACCGAACCTTTACAAGCAACAATGTAAAGATGCATTTTATCTTTAAATTGCACTCAAATACTTGGAGGGAATAATATTTACTAACCTCATTTTCACTGATTTTTCCTTTTATTAATATCATCGACTTGCCTCTGCTACCTTCTGCTTGTGCGGTCATTAGTCTCCTATTCTCTACTCAGTGGTATAACATTAAATGACAGAACTGAATTTTCTGGTGATTCTTCAGAACAAAGAGAACCTACCAATTTACTTCATAAGCAGCTGCCACCTCCTCAGGTGGAAATGGACCAAGTATTAAGAAAAGCAGCACTTCAATCTGAGGAAGATGAAGCAGAAATTAAAGAAGATACAGAGCAAAAGAAAGATTCCCCTGGACCTAGAGATCGGGGGAAGCTTCACAATGAGGGGGATAGCCAAGGAGGAAAGAGAAGGCAGAGGCCTGGAGAGGAGGAGAGGCTGGCGTATCAACGACGACACAAAGGAAGGGAGGAGGAAGAGGAGGATGAGGAGGAAGAAGAGGAAGACGAGGAGGAAGAAGAGGAGGATAAGGAAGTCGACTCTATAAGAGGAGATGTGTTTCGAGCACCCTCTCCATTCCCAGTTCCTGCTCCCCCCAGGTGCACACTTCGCCTGCCAAGTGGCTGCTCTCTGTCCTATAAGACCATCAGCTGCATCAACGTCATCCTCACCCAGATACCACCACTGACAGCTCCAGAGATAACAAGTCTGGAGCTCATTGGTAAGAAATGTTGATTTCTGCTTTATTTTGTGTTTTAAAAGTAAATGACTCTTGGCTGAGACTGGAGGATTGGTTGAACTCAGGAATTTGAGACCAGTCTGAGCAAGAGTGAGACCCTGTCTCTACTAAAAATAGAAAAAATTAGCCAGGTGTAGTAGTGCACACCTGTAGTCCCAGCTACTCAGGAGGCTAAGGCAGGAGGATCACTTGAGCCCGGGAGTTTGAGGTTGCTGTGAGCTAGGCTGACGCCACTGCACTCTAGCCAGGGTGACAGAGCAAGACTCTGTCTCAAAAAAGAAAAAAAAAAGTAAATGACTCTCATTGCTCTATGAACTTTGTATTTTAATTTCATAATAAAAATTGACCCTGAATAGACTGATTTCATAATCTTCAAACATATAAACTTTGCTGAAGAGATAGGTGTTTACTGCAGAAGCATAGTTAAGTATAAAGCAAACTCCTCCACATCAAATGATTTCCCACTGACTTATTTTAAAGTCAACATTAATGAGGTATAACATACAAAGTAAAACTTATCTTTAGTGTATAGTTTTATGAGTTTTGACAAACGCTTTCAGTCATGTAACCACTATCACAATCAAGATGTAGAACATTTCCATTATGCCTCAAAATTCCTTATATCTCTCCCTCCGCCAGGCCCTGGCCCACCACATAAAACTGATCTGTTTTCTGTTCCTATAGCTTGGCCCTTTCCATAATGTCATGTAAATGGAATCATACAGATTGTAATCTTTTCAAACAGGCTTCTAATGCTTTTGGCAGCCATTCATTTTGTTTTGCAGTAGCAACACTACTTGCTGAGTAGTGTTTTGTTGTGTGGATGGGCCACAGTTTCCAACTGAGGGTCATCTGGCTTGTTTACAGTTTGGGGTCTTTGTTTCCCTAGGGTAATGCCCAGGAGTGGGGACTGCTAAGTGATATAATAAACACATGGTTAACTTTATAAGAAACTATCTAATAGTTCTCTAAGGTGGCTGCACCTTTTCCACCAGCAATGTCAGAGACTTCCTGCCACTCTATAGCCTGCCAGTGCTTGGTACTGTCAGTTATTTTCCCCCCTCATTTTAGGCACTCTAGTAGGAATGTGGTAGTCCAGACCTTTTGCCCATGTTTCTATAGGGCCACCTGAGAGTGTTCTGAGTGGAGGAATAGTAGGAGCAGTTGTGAGAGAGGCTGGCTGGTGGGGACATGCCTGAATGCTGGGAACAGGAGGGGCATTCATATGAGTGATGAGGCCCATGCCGGAGGCGGCCCTGGAGATGCAGGAGTGAGGGGACCTGAAAGGGTCAGTACATTTATGTAGGGATGGCCATCTGTGACAGAACATTGCCAATGTCAAATATACTAGAAGCTTCCATGGCCTCCCTGATATAGGAGTTCATCCCACTTTCACATGATCATCTAAGGAATTCCCCTCATGCCCAGCAAGGGCCCCTCCTCCAGTGGCCTGCGTGCAGCTATGCTCTGCCCTAAGAAAAATCAATTTGTTAAAGTCTTGGAAAGGATGAACAACCCGTGTTGAGCTCCAGTGTCTTGGTATTACAAGAGGGTCACCACATGGCTTTTATAGTACATACAACTTCTGGTAAGCTCACTTCCTGGGTTTAAAATTATCAACTACTGTACTTAATTGTCAAAATAAAAACTCATAAAATTAAAGCATGTAGGAACCTTTGTAAATTGAAGTAGAGGTAGAGAGGTGGGGAGTCTAGAAGATAATCTCCCCTAGCTTCTTATATAGAGATGGAAACATACTCAGAGGAGGTGTGAGATTTGCTTGAGATTTCATGGATAAAAATAGCATCATGTTTCCAGTCCAGGGAAATGGCTATGGGAAAATATGAAGAATAAAAATCAGTTTCTGTATAACCTTCCACACCTTTGTTATAAAGGCATAATGCTACTAGCACTGTCCAACAGACCACATTCTGGTTGTTTTAAGCAGTTTCATCTAAAACATGATATACTAGAGCATGATGAATCCTTAGAAAATTTTGGCTATGTTAAACTGCCTAGTCCCAGTCTTGTTATTTTTCTGAACATGCATTTGTTACATAATATATATTCTGTCCTTGTTTTGAGTATTGCTTTCTCCTCCAGATAAAGCTCTCTTCATATCTATGCACACATATACATGCACAAAAATGCCTATACATGTGTGTACGTGTATGTATACGCACATGTGCCTAAAACACAACCGCTGCGTGTCCTAGGAAATTCCATCGCCTCCATCCCGGATGAAGCATTTAATGGATTTCCGAATTTGGAAAGGCTTGATCTGAGCAAAAATAATATCACTTCTTCAGGCATAGGTCCAAAAGCATTCAAGGTAAATACATGCTCTGATACATACGTAACAATCCATTTGGACAGCTTGACTATGACTTACACTGGTAGTGGTTGGAGGTGGGGAAGAGAGGAAAAGCAAAATGTTTTTAATTGGTAGTTTTCTTCTAAGAAAGTTTCTTTTCTGACGTTTGCATCCAATTTGTCTCTTGAATATCATTTGTTCTTTTACGTATTAAGGCTTTGTCCAAAGGGCATCAACAATAGCATAAGTGACAAAACTGATGTTTTGAATTTATGGAGTAGTTTCTCCCCAAGTAACTGAAAACATTTTGAAATCTAGTGTCTTCACACATTAAGCATTTTCTGGAAATAAAGTAGAGCTTATCTGGAACCTCTATTAACATTTTCAGGCCGGCAAGACACTGCCTCCTTATTTTTATGCAATGAGCAAAATCTGACGGAGGATACTTTGGCAGAAGGGGATTCTCGAAAGACAAGCTCAGATGAAAATTATGGATAGGTTGGGAAATAAGAGGGAAAGGGAGAGAGAACAGGAAACAGCATAGGATAAACTTTTGAAAGATATAGATTTGACTAAAATGTTTTTTTTAAAAAAGAAAACAGAAGATTCAAGGAATTTCATAGAAACAAAGATAGAGGCAAGAGAGGAAGGGTGTGTGTCTAAACAAAAACTCATAAATGTGTGCATTTTAAAAGCCATAAATACAATATACAACAATCCCATTTGGTCAAACTGTTATTTCCTTGGACAGTCTTCTGGGTCTTTGGTCCACTCTTCAAACAAATCACTAGTCTCTTATATTCTCAGTTCCTGATTCTCAAGCGAAGTCGAGGCTGGCAGGTAAGAGGGCTTAGCATGCACATCATACACACAGAGGGCCTGCTACATGCTAGCTATCTTGATAAAACAACGGCTAGTATTAGGGAGTACATTTTCTATGTTTGATCAAGAGAAACATGCTGTAGGAGATCACTTCTTTTTCTTGCTTTAGAATTCTCTGTCCCATTACAAAATCACTGAAATTTGAATATGATCACTGGAGAAGTGAATCACTCCGTGTGCCTTCACAAAAACCTGCCCAACCCCAGTTCTGCACTTTTGGTGGTATAGGCATGGTTTGGCCAACAAACATGCAACTACAAATGTGAAAACTCACTTTTCCAGACAGTTAACTGTTTGGGTATCAAATACAAATAGCTTGTGACATTTGTAGCACTTTGTTTTGAAAAATTTACACAATAATTAGTGCTATTTTATGACCCTCTTTCTGGTGTAGATATTAGTGTAGATAGGAAACAGAAGCATACAAATATGTTAAAAGGATTAAAACTGCTGTCTTAATTGTTAGCATCCATGACAGATTTTAATTATTGCATGATGTCATGAAATTCCTGTCTATTTCTGTGAAGGTGAAAACCTAAGATCTAGCAAAATATGAATGACCCAGCGGTAGCTTTCTCTCACCTTCTAAAGTTGCAATATAAATATGGGTGAATGGGGTACAAAATCATGAAATGTAGATCACTGAACATGCCTGAGAATCAATGCTACTACGAGGATCAATATCTACCTGGCAGGGGGAATGTGGGGATTGCCATATGGCATGGACATTACTGCCTCAGCCTAAGGAAGTGTAGGTTGGTGAGGCTTTTAGTCACTACTTCAAACTGACCATTATGTGGGCCGGGCGCGGTGGCTCACGCCTGTAATCCTAGCACTCTGGGAGGCCGAGGCGGGCGGATTGCTCAAGGTCAGGAGTTCGAAACCAGCCTGAGCAAGAGTGAGACCCCGTCTCTACTAATAATAGCAAGAAATTAATTGGCCAACTAAAAATATATGTAAAAAATTAGCCGGGCATGGTGGCACATGCCTGTAGTCCCAGCTACTCCGGAGGCTGAGGCAGAAGGATTGCTTGAGCCCAGGAGTTTGAGGTTGCTGTGAGCTAGGCTGACGCCACGGCACTCTACAGCCCTGGCAACAGAGTGAGACTCTGTCTCAAAAAAAAAAAAAAAAAACCAAACTGACCATTATGTGAAATACGTGACTGCACAGCTGTGACTGGATAAAAAGTAATGTTAAGACTTGCTTTTTAAGCTTCTGAAGAAGTTAATGCGTCTGAATATGGATGGAAACAATTTGACACAGATTCCAACAGGATTACCATCTACATTAGAAGAACTTAAAATCAATGATAACAATCTTCAGGCTATGGATGAAGAAAGTTTGTCAGGTATTAAACACTTGTGATTTTTTTATGCTATGTGTCCTTATAATTTTTCTTCTGTAGTCATATGGAAATTTTATTTACAGTATCACCAAATGAATAGTAAAAATTTTTTAGGTCACTTTACCACTTAAGTTGATAAAACTTATTTTAATTATTGACTAGTAAAACTTAAAATGAATTTTACACTGCCTGTTGTCTTAGAAAAGTACTTTAACCATAAATAAAACTTTCTCTCAATGATTCCAGGTTCTCATCATTCACAACATAATAACACTACTATAAATCCGTAATACCTGAAGATTTACACTAAATATTCCCCCCACTGCTGTGTGTTTTGTGTTCTATAATGATGTTTTTGATGGTTCTTAGTGATAACTAACCAGTGCAATGGTTTGTTGATTGGATCTCCTTTATCACTCTGATGGTCAATAAGCCTCAACCACAACTCTTGCTGTCTCCACACATTTGCTATTTTAATTTGCCATGTGTTGGAACCTAAAACTAAAACCAAGCATGTGAGAATTATGTATAAAATGTGAATAAATGGGCACTGTTTATAAGGCTGAGATGCTATCTTACAACGAAAGGACATGAAGTTCATGGTCAACTTTGGCTTTAGCAGTTTTGTTCCTGAGAAGGCTTGGGCTGGGAACTTCTGGTACTTATGTGTCACCAAGGTCCTGCTACATCCACATCTTACGGCATGTGGATGTGAGGCTGCCACTGGCTTTCTAACAGACAGACTTCAGCAATGGTGCTCCATGTCCTGTGCATTTGATATTGCTGGAACTGGTTCCTCTTATGCTTGTTTCTGAACCATGCTAGATAGCTGAGGTTGTCATGTTGTGACACTGTATAGAAGAGGCTTTATCATATTTCATGTTACAGAAATTCTAGCTAATGCCTTTGATTAGATTGTATGCTTCTTTAAGATAAAGACTATCTAATTTTTCTTTTTACCTTCCTAACAGTCTAGCATAGCTCTTGAGGTATAGTGCTCAAAACTTTCTGTTTACTTGATCTGAAATATATTTATTGTGTAAATGTTGATAAATACAGCCTTTAAAGGAATAAAACAATCCAATGATTTCTTTTAGCTCCCAAAAAACTTCATAGGAATGAAACACTTTTGGTGATGAGAAAAGAAAAATAGTGAGGATTGCCAAATCTGAGGATTACATAGTTATGGGAATATTTTCCAGATGGATTTGAAAACACACAGAAAAACATTAATAAACACAAATTTTGATGGGGTTTGCCATATGGAAAAGACATTAGAAAATTCAATTTCTAACTGCTGGGTTAAACAGACCAAAGGGAACACTTAATTTAGAACAAGTTATTAACAAGCTATGTATGAACTATAAGTAAGTCACATTTCTAGCTATATTATCAAAATGATACATTATAAAACATAAACTCCTAATTTCGAAGGTTCTCTCACATATCCCTGGAACTGCTTCTTGGCACACTCTTCTCCCTCGTGCACAAATGCTTTTATATTCCCAGAGTGTTGACGTGTAGTCTAGGGTGAACTGGCTGCCTGCCCTCCAGTCTGCATGCTCTGAGCATTGGCTCCAGGCAGGTGGCCAGAGAAGAGGCCTTCTGTTCTCCAGCCCAGAAAGCCCCCTGCACTCCCGCAGGTGCTGAGTTCTTAGTGCTGCTGAAGTACTGGCCCCTGGGGTGCCGAGTTCCTCCCTGGCTGGGGCAGCTCCTGGGAGCCCTGGTGCTGTGGGTGGTCAGGCTGGCAGTGAGCAGTGCCTCGAGGCTGCCTTCCTTCAGTGTGGAAGCCCCTGGCTTGACCATAAGTGGCCTGCTGCTCTTCTGTTATCTCTCTTGGGGCTGCTTCTCACTCATGACCTTTCAGATTATAGTTCCAGAGAAGAAGGAGGGCACTCCAGGAAGAGAAAACAGCACAAAAATGTAAAGAAATAAGATAATTTTGGATGTTGTGGCAGTTGCAGGCAGGCACGGTGAAGGGTGAAGGGCACATGAGGGGCTGCATAGGAACGCCACACTGAGGTGTGGGTGGGGTTTACCTGGAGGAGGAACAGAGTTCACTTTAGATGTGCACATGTGCTACAGAGAAAGGGAAGATCTTACAATTGAAGGGACAGGTGTGAAAGGTAGAGGGACAGATAGCAGGAGAAAACTTGACATGTTTCCAAAGCATTCCTGTCGTCACTAATGACTGAAGCAATCAAACCCAGGAGCACTGCAGCCACTCTAGCGACAACCATGCATTGCTACCTGTTAGGAACACAGAGGCACCTGTCATGGTGCATACCCAGCATGGAAAACTTCCTGTTTTCTGCTCATGAATCCTTCAACATCTACCTCAAGTATCACCTAAAAGAAATGTTCTCCAGCTCCATCCTATTTCCTGTTACCTCCTATTTCCTATACCAGAGAATATCTGAAGGGAATACACAATACCTTGAAATTGTACTGTTTCTCTCTCTCTCTCCCTCTCAGTTATGTAATGACCAGTAGTCCACCTCTGTTAACTCTTTTTTAATGGAAAACTACTACATTTCAAAACCTCACCTATGTACTAGAGAAGTATGCTGGATTCTTAGTACCTTTAGTTTTGGAAATGAAAGAGAATACGAGGAAATTTAACCACTTATCACAGTTTACTGGCTGACCTTGTTACTTCCTGTTGCTCAGGCCTTCCACTGATCCTAAACATCACCACCAGATTAATCTTTCTAAAATGTGGCTCTTGTCCTGCCATCCCCTGCCCTGCTCCTTGTCCCCTAGAGAATGAGAGCTAGACCTTGTTGTCTGGGGCACAAACACCCTCCTGGTACACTTCTCCTGGATCACCAACTTTCACTCCAGGGCTAGTCTCCTCACCTGCTGAGCATACCCACGTGGGTCCTTTACCTACGTGTGCTTACCTGGCTGTTTCAGCCTGGAAGTAACTCCTATTTTATCTAAACCTTTCTATTCTTAGGAACCTAGCACTTTCATACTACTCAAGCCTATACTGCTTTTTCTTCTTTTAATCTTCCAGCATTTATTGTCTCTAATACTGATGCAACTGTATTTGCTATTGCCTAAGAGCAGGACTGAGTCCCACATGGCATTTGGTGCAATGCCCATGAAGGGGGTTGAATAGAAAAACATCCCCTAATCTGGGAATCTTGGCCACACCCTGAACCTCTGACTCAAGGCGCCTCTGGGTATTGTCATTGCTGAGCTGTCCATTTTCCAGCACTGAGCTTCCATTTGACCTGGATCATACCACTCCTGAGGCCAGTAGAAACAAAGCAGAAAAATTGTTTTGTACAAAGGCCTTTCTTGGTAGCTCAGTTTGAACACATGGAGAATTTCTGATCATCTTTCTTTCAAAGCTTCCATTTGGCTGCACTCTGTGCCAGTAAGTGAATAACTATGATGAGAATTCACTGCTCTGCTTTATTTCTGACTCCCTTGTTCGGAGATTGAAGGTCTTCCAGGGAAACAGTGTTCCTTTCTGTGTCGTGGAAAAAGAAATCACTTGTTGTACTAAACTTCCACCCAACCCATTGCATATTGTGCTGCCACTTCATACATACATGTCTTTGCAATGCTTCCAATGACCTTCCACTACTTTCTACTTCTTGTCCACCTAAAAATTCCAAATGCCTGCACATCCACCATGGCCTCTGCGGAGACTTCCCTGACTCCTTTCCTTATCTTCCTCCTCCTTCTCCTCCTCTCCCTTGCTTTTGTTCCTTACACATATTTTTGCCATGTAGCATTTCCATGATTTCTTTTTGGGTCTGCCTTTTCACCGTTCCATGCAAGTCCTGGATAAATTGAGGATCTGGGATGTGCAAAGTATGTGGGAAAAGGCTCTACAGGGAGATACAAAGATAAAGAAACTATAACATCTGCCCTCCAAATAAATCAGACATTTCATATGACACTTTGAAAGGCTACAGAAATTGCATAGTTTTTCAATTATCTTAACATTCTGATAATTTTATTTTTTATAGACTTAAATCAATTGGTCACCTTAGAATTGGAAGGAAACAATCTCAGTGAAGTCAATGTTAATCCTTTAGCTTTCAAACCTTTGAAGAGCCTATCCTACTTGCGTCTGGGAAAAAATAAATTTAGAATTATACCGCAGGGTCTTCCTGCTTCTATTGAGGTAACAGTATCTTTCTTCAAATGTTTTAAATGTATTATATTTTAAATACAGTATACTACAACAAAACAATATATCTTAAAAGACTATTGTGATGTATACTAAACTCAGCAAAATTTTGGTGAGGTATACAGAATTTACTATAATCTATAAAATTATGAATCAAAATTATAATTACTAGTAGAAATCCCTGATAAACTGAAAAAATGGTACTGCTGACAGCTCTTGTGGGGAATAGGGGAGAGGAACTGGGAATTTAAACAGAAATAACTTCCACAAGGTACTCTGACTCGCAAGACTGTTTAAACTGTCCCAAACCAGAACTGTAAAGCTCATCACAGACTAAGCTCAAACTCTATTAATACCAGTGTGTCCACACTCACAAATTCCTAGTAAAACCACAGACACTCTGACCTAACAGTAACTCTGCATGGATGCAAGTGTACAGAGAAGGCCTCTGACTGTTTGAGCAACTGTAGCTTACAAATTTTGACCAATCCTACAAAAATTGTCCTGTGACAAACTCCATGCTCAAAGCCCCACCCTTATTTCATTTTCCTCTAGAGATAACCATGGTCCCCCAGGTGTGTGGTCTCCTTGCTGCAGGGTATGCTCCTCCCCAGGGGTCTTTATCAACACCCCTCAATTCCTGCATTAAGAACCCTGAGGTCCAGAGTTTTCCTAATCTGAGCTCTGTTTATCGTACACCACATGATCAGCCAGCCAGAAGTCAGGATGGAGCTTCCCCTTGCTGTAGCCCCAGTGAGCCAGAAAAGAGGATCATCTATTGTGATCTTATGCTGCTGTCATGGCAACCACCCTCCCTCTTATTTCCAGATTAAGAAACAGCCACATAACATTTGCATTTATCAGTACCTGGCTTTATATCATAATCACCTGGGTTCTTAGGAAATACAGACTCCTGGACCTATCCCAGACATGCTAAGTCAGATTCCTTAGAGGGCAAGGCCAGAAATTTATAATTAAAAAAAAAATCAAAAATTTTATAGATAGTGAACATACATGGTAAAATACATACAGACCCAACTTGGATAATAAAAAAGAGCAATGTGCCCCAGCCCATGCCTAAACTTTCCATCCTGGCTTCTCTGCCTCCAAAAGAACCTGCTCCCACCACTGTGGGAAGCACTGGGCACACAGTGCACAGCACATGCTGTAAATCCTTCTAAAGTCCCTGCTGAACGCCTGACTCACTTAACCACACATCCTCAAGACTGTTTCACGTCATTCTTTCCTAAACCTGCAGAGTTTTCAATGTATGGACAGGTGTGCCAGGATTTATTTAACTAGTCTCTTACTGGGGTACATTTAGGTTGGAATTTATACTTTAAAAAAGCTTTTGAGGTGATTCCAATATACAACCTAGTTTGGGATCACTGATCTAGCTCACTTCCTAAATATATATGAATGTAAAAGCAAAAACCTGAAAATTGCTTTACCCATTTCTAACAAAATTAAGTGACAAAGAGGGGGAAATTACCATAAGTGGAATAGAAAGTTGCACTAAAGATAAATACAAATTCTACTTCTGAATTGCAATAAGGGAACAAGGAGAGTTTTATCATTCAGATGCTTCAGTGAAAAACTCCTTCTAATGGCAACTAAATTTAACTCAAAGGAGGCTAGCTGCTAAAAGCTTATGAACAGTTCCAGCAAACTTTGCCCTGGTCTTAAATTAAGGCTATTAATTTTAACTAAATTAATTATAATACAAACAAGTCTAAAAACGTGAGCCTAAAAAAACTTAGACCACATGGAATAGTGGAAAGTAGGCTGCCTGGAGCCGGAGGCTTGGCCAGGCTGAGCCCCTCTCAGCATCAGCCAAGTACCCTAAGATGAGGCTCCCCATCTCTCCAGGACCGGGTCCTCCTCTGGTAAGTGGGGATAATAATTTCTACCTACTTTCCAGAATTTTGAAGCCCAAATGAGATAATTTATGTGAATAAGTTTTGTAAATTAGAAGGCTTTCAGCAATTATGGTATGCTATATCTTGCAATATATTAAGGCTAAAAAAATTAAGTAAAATTAATTTGATTCCATAACCATGACAGATATCACATTTTATTTTATTAATTGGTTATAAAGTTGACAGACTAAAAGTATGAACTCACTTGAAAGAGCATTAAAAGACTTTAGATAGTACTAACAAGAATAGTCTGTTGTTATACCATTTGTCTCTATGAAACTGAATATATTAGTATTTATCAACACAAAAGAAAGAAAAATAATAGTCTTTTCTCTTAATTATAGGAATTATACCTAGAAAATAACCAAATTGAAGAAATAACTGAAATATGTTTCAATCATACCAAAAAGATCAATGTCATTGTACTACGTTATAATAAAATTGAAGAAAATAGAATTGCTCCTTTAGCCTGGATAAATCAAGAGTAAGTGTATGCTACAATTTAACTTTATTGGACTATTCTTCCTTTTGCTATTATTAAACAGAATGTGGAAAATGGGGTGGGACAAGTCAGGGAGGTGATGACACCAAAAGGCTGGGTGATAGCATCCTTTCTCAGTGAACCCTTGCCCCACCCCAAACTCAACTACTCCATGCAGTTATCAAACTGTTCATTATATGACTGGCGGTAGAGTTACTTCAGTTACTATAGCTGCTACGACCATACTGCCTAATGGATATTCCACCATGTGCCAAGTGCTGAGCTAGCTAGAACTGAGCCCCAGCCACCTGACCCTGAGATCTGACCACAACAGTCAAGTGCCACTCTAGCTCTGTCTACCCCACAGGCTGTCAGGAGGTTTAAAGGAGATAATGCCCTGCACACAGTGAGGAAGAAACTGGCCATACTCCTCCTCATCATCATCATTAGATGGATGCACGAGGCTCCAAAGCCCAGGCCTGTCCTCCTACCCCACACTACCGCCTTTTCTCCAAACTATTTCACTTCAAGTTTTACAAAGTAGACTAAAGAATGCTTGCGCTGATAGTGAAGGCAGAAAGTAGACTCCATCTTCCTGGACAGGCAATAGCAGCCTCTGGCTGCAGCCCAAGGTGAAGGGGGAGGAGGTCAGAGGTGAGTCCTAGCGGGAAGTCCAGCAGCCAACCTGGATCTGGCGTTGTGTGCCCTGGGAACTACATTCCTTAGAAGAAGGGCAGAGAGGCCAACTGCGCTAAGCAGCATGTGGGACTGAAAGTGAGACTAAGTCCCCTGTGGGTAGAGGAGAGTCTTCATCAGGCTAAAGGAGGGGGTGGGGCAGAAACCTTGGGAGAGTCAAGCAAGGCTGCTGAAACAAGCCAGGGAGTTTATCACGTTTGCCAGATCTTCTGGCCAATTAACAATATTTTCTAGATCCTTCAGGCTCACCCCAAGTCCCAGGGGTCATAGAATCAAATGTGGACTGAAAATGTGGGGCTAGAGGAATCAAAACAAGCGCAAAAAAAAAAAAAAAAAAAAAAGCCAAACTTCCTTGATGGAACCAGAGACAATGATGGAACCAGAGACAACTTTAGGGACAGGCGGTTTGATGTAGGTTGGGACTCCTAGATTTCATTTCTGATTCAATACATCTACCTTAGAGATATATTAGTCTTTGGTGCACCCCTCTAATGGACTCATGTAGCTAGGAGGCAGTATGGTACACTAGTAAGAACATGAATGTAGGAGCCAGACACACTCAGGCCAGCTACACCTGAAAAAGCTTGGATTTAGAATCATCACTACAAACCGGGTACTTGTAGGACAATGAACCAGCATCAAAACTGGCCTTGTCAAAATTTAGAGCTGACAGTCACTATCCTGATGTTCCCTACCCTACTCATTTTTTTCTTCACTGCAGAAATCTAGAATCCATTGACCTCTCCTACAATAAGCTGTATCATGTCCCCTCCTATCTACCCAAGTCCCTGCTGCATCTCGTGCTCATCGGGAACCAGATTGATCGGATCCCTGGCTATGTGTTTGGCCATATGAAGCCAGGCTTGGAATACCTGTACCTGTCATTTAACAAACTCACAGATGATGGCGTTGACTGTGTCTCATTCTACGGGGCTTATCATTCTCTGAGAGAATTATTTCTGGATCACAATGACTTAAAATCCATACCACCTGGAATACAAGAAATGAAAGCACTACATTTTCTGAGGCTGAACAACAACAAGATACGGTAAATTTTGGCTTTTTCAAGCATCAATTTAAATTGTGGTTGGCAAAATACATGATTAAACAACTATGACATGATCTCTAGGATTTACTGTAAGGGGAAAAAAGTGCTATTATTCAAGATTGGTCCATGTTAATAATTATTGAAGTTGAGTGATAGGAACATGAGGATTCCTTATGACTTTTTTCCTACTTGTATAAATGTTTATAAATGTTCCATGATAAAAAAAATTAAAGTAGTATTACAGAATACTTAGAACTTTAGAGACAGGTTCAAATAAGCCTTTGAAGCAATAAAAAGATTATGCTACTACTTCTACTGCCATATGTAATTAAAAACAACCTAATCTCTAGAGCACAAAATTTAAATATTTGCTAAAATTAAAATTAGATTTTTCTGAAGGCAAAATTCTGAATAAGTTTATTGAGATTCAACTTTTCTCATTTTGGGGGATACATTTTTCTGCGTTTGTTCAGTCTACCTACTGAGTCACCACCTCTACCTAGATAGATAGTATGAATGTCTTGAGAATTAATCCAGAATACGTTGTCATTACAGTCTTTATCACTGACAGTGAGGGAGACAGGAAACTTGTTGTTCTGTCCCTGAGAGTCTTTCGACATCTCTAAAATTCCAAACAAACTAAAAGCCTAAAACACAAAACAGAGAAAATTTCGAGTTTTTAAAAGCTTTGGGGAAGAGGTGGGTGTGAGGAAGGCTTTGTAAGATTCAGTTTCAAAATTCTTGGCAAAAATACTTCATAGGTCAAGCTATATGCTTTGTATTACATTGCATGAGGAGGCATATATTTGTTCCACTTTCAGTGATTCTAAAATTTTGATCAGTGGGTTTAGGTGGCTACAGCCTGGTATCTTCCATTACAAACTTACCCCTCAATCATTGAACCAATAGTTTCATACACAGATAATTGTTGTTTGAATCTATTATTTCATTAGGGGTAACAAAATGATGAATTTCTATTTTTGTCATTCTTTCTATACTCATTAGCTGGAATTCCTCTGTAGCGAATTTTTGCTTATCAACTAGAGCTGCTTTGTTACTCAGAAAGGCAAGGAAAAAAGCTCAGTTCTTTCCTTTAAACCAGTGATCCCCAACCTTTTTGGTACTCGGGACCTTTTTCATGTAAGACAATTTTACAATGGACTGGGTTGGGAGGGTGGGGGCGATGGCTTCCAGATGATTCAAGTGCATTACATTGTACAGTCAAACCTCTCTGCTAATGATAATCTGTATTTGCAATAGCTCCCCAGTACTAACAAATCACCTCCTCAGCTCCACCTCAGATCAGGCATTAGATTATCATAAGGAACAGGCAACCTAGATCCCTCCCATGCACAGTTTATACTAGGGTTCCCACTCCTCTGAGAATGTAATGCTGCTGCTGATCTGACAGGAGGCGGAGCTTATGCCGTGATACAAGCGATGGGGAGTGGCTGCAAATACAGATCAAGCTCTGCTTGCTGCCCATGGAAGCAGCATGGCCTGATTCCTAACTTGCCACAGAGCAGCCTGAGGTTGGGGACCCCAGCTTTAAACCATCAATCAGAGTAAGAAGTTGGAGCCTAAGTGTTTCTGCTTCATTATTTTGTTTGGGGTTCTCTCTTTTTCTACAGAATCAGTATGCACTTATGCTTTTATATAAGCAGTTTCAATCAATTGCAGTCATTATTCTTAAACTGTCCTGTCTTTGGCCAATGACAAAGACATTTGAGCTGGCTCCTCTGTCTGCTGTCTTGCCTTTGGGTACACACAGGCTTCAAACTAGCTTTCTGCATTCCCAACTGCATGCCTTCCTCCAAAGAGCCTGGCTCCTTTCTTTGGGGAATAGCATTTAGAAGCCCCAGTTCAAGCACCAGATATACTCTTTTCAATTATGTTGCTATTGTTTTGAGGCCTTTCAGTGGACTGCCAGGAAATTCTGTATTTTAAAAAGAAAAAAAATATGAGTTCTTATTGACATTCCCAATTCAAATTTAATGTCACTGAATATTAATTCCTTTTGTTTTAAACTTGTTTCTCTTACACTGAAAAATCTAGGTTCCCAACAATATTAACTCACTTTTATTATCTTATAATATGTAAACAATAGTTTTAAAATGATAATACCATTACTAAGAAAAGCTTTGAATTAAGTTTAGGATTTTTTTGGGTAGTTCTATTTGACTTTAGAATATGTTCCACTGAGAAAGTATAGCTGAAATATAGTGGTTTTCTCTGTAATAATATGTCAATAACTTAATATTCAGATAATAAGGTCTTTAGTTTGTTTTTGGGTTTTATGAATTGCTTTTTTATTTTTGAACTAATATTGTTTTTGACTACGTTAAACATTGATTCCAAAGTTAAAACTATAGAACAAAGTATACTGAGAAGTCTTGCGTCTATGTTTGTCACTTATACTCAATTCGATCCTTCTAGATAGGTTAAATTTTTTTATTAGTATCTAGTTTATACTTCTAGTATTTTTGCAAATGTAAGCATATATACATATACATATTACCCCATTGCCACCCACAATTATTACACAAAAGGAGGATTCTCTTTCTCCATATATCTTAGTCCATTTGTGTTGTGCTAAAGGAATACCTGAGGCTGGGTGATTTATAAGGAAAAGAGGTTTATTTCGTTCATGGTTCTGCAGACACCAGGATCTGTTTCTGGTGAGGGCCTCAGGCTGCTTTTACTCACGGTAGAAGGTGAAGGGCCAGAGTGCATGGGGTTGTTGGGGGAGAGAAAGCGTGAGGCTCTTTTGTAACAACCAGCTCTCCCAGGAACTAACAGAGTGAGAATTTACACACTGCCCCTCCCCCTACCAAGTGAGAGCCCCCATGACCTAAACAAGACTTCCTGTTAGGCTCCACCTCCAACACTAGGGATCACATTTCAACATGAGATTTGGAAAGGTCAAACAAACCAAACTATAGAATTAATTATGTATGTGTGTACATATGTATGTACATGTATGTATAGAGTGTGTGTTTATTTTTTCTACTCTTTGCTTTGTAAAATTATCAGTATATCCTGTATATCACTCCATATCAGTATCAATTTCCCCATTCCTTTTTACAATTGAATATTGCATGGATGCACCATATTCAATCAGTTCCTTATTGATAGGCATTTGATTGTTTTCATTCTTTTGCTACTAAAATGTATAATTTTGTATAAATGTCATTTTTATGTTTCCAGTTTAACTCTGGGATCGATTCCTAGAAGTGAATGCTGAATGAAGGGTAAAATGCATATGTAATTTTGCTAGATATTGCCAAACTCCTCTCAATAGGGGTTATATCATTTTTCATTCCCTTTAGTGATGTTGATCCTCTCAGTCTCATCATCAGAACATGTTAATAAGCTTTTGGATTTTGGGTTTTTTTGGCAAATCTAATAAGTGAGAAGTGGTGTGCCAGTAAAGTTTCAATTTGCATTTTTCTTATTATGAATGAAATTGAACATCTTTTCATGCTTACATATCATTTTCATTTATTCTTATATGAACTAGTTACCAAGTTATTTTTATCTGTTTTTGTTCTTTTCCCTTTTCGTCTTAGATTTTTGGTAGAACTTTGTATGTTAGCCTTTTATCTGTAAATGTTTTGTATGTTAGCCTTTTATCTTTTACCTGCTTATCTGTTATCTAAGTTGCAAATACTTTCTCCTTGTTTGTCATTTGTCTTCTAACTTTACATTTCTTTAAAACCTATAGTCAATTTATAAATCTTTTATTGCTTCTGGGTTTCAAATCACAAAAAGAAAGACTTTCCCCACTTGCAGGGTATGACAACACTCCATTCTAGTGGTGTCATTTTTCACATTTAGATCTTTGATGTAGCTATAATTTATTCTGGTGTAGAATATGATAAAAAGGATCCAACTTTATTTTAAAAACAAAAGAATTTTTTCTTTAACAAATGTAGAACTTAATTCCTAAGTGAAGGCACATTATTAATTGGACCACGTATGACTTGCATGTCTATTTTTCCCTAGGAATATTCTTCCAGAACAAATTTGCAATGCTGAAGAGGAGGATGAGTCAACTTTGGAACATCTTCATCTTGAAAACAATTATATTAAAACTAGAGAAATACCATCCTATGCATTTTCATGCATAAGATCATATTCAAGTATTGTTCTTAAACCACAAAACATCAAATAATTCCAAGTTTTCTTTTGTCATTTATAAATTTGTCATATATTTGTAGTAGTTACATTTGTCATTAATAAGAGAAACATCATCCTCACGTCATACTCAGTATCATTACACTAGTCAACCTGATTAGCCAATCCACAGAACAACCAAAAATATACCTGCAAGGTGTAGTCTTCTAGGAGTTTTAGTAAAGGTAAAAACACTCAGTTTCCCACCTCTAGAAAGAAGCCATCTCATTAGAATAGGATGTTATGCATGCTGAGCTAGACCAGCAGAATCTGGAGCAAAATAAACACGTCCTTTACAATCAACCTAAGTACTGCTATTAGCTAAGAACTTCCTAAGAACCTTTAAAAAATTATGTATGTATGATTCAAGACCAAGAAGCATATAGCAAAAAAAAAAAAAGGTAAACTTTATGAATTAGTGTGGTTTAATTATGTTAAAATAATAATTTATTAATCTTCTGTAAGACTCTATGCTATAATTACGATATAAATATACTTAAGTATTGAGTCAGCTTTAGTTCCATCTAATAATTACATGTGTGAAAGTCAAACACTATTGTAATGTTAATTTCCTGGTTTTGATAACCGTATTATGTACATTGTTAACATTAAGGGAAGATGGCAGAAGGGTATACATGAATTCTATACTATTTTTGAAAGTTTTCTGTAATTCTAATATTTTTTTAACATAAAAAACAGTATTTGAAAATCGCCTTCACTATTATTAAGATCAAATATTTTTATGGAAAGCAGTAGAGTTTGCTTAAAATATAAATTCAAGCCAGGCACAGTGGCTCATGCCTGTAATCCTGGCACTTTGAGAGGCCAAGGCAGGAGGAGCGTTTGAAGCCAGGAGTTTAAGACCAGCCTGAGAAATATTGAGCAACACAGTGAGACCCCATCTCTACAAAAAATTTAAAAAATTAGCTGGGTGTGGTGGTGTATACCTGTAGTCCCAGCTACTCAGGAAGCTGAGGTAGGAGGATCACTTGAACACAGGAGTTCAAGGCTGCAGTGAGCTAGGATGGTGCCACTACACTCCAGCCTGGGTAACAGAGCAAAGCTTCATTTCTTAAAACAAACAAACAAAAAACTCAAAATTGATTAGTCTTGACTATAACCCTGTAAAGGTAAATCTAGTGCATGGATTTTTGAAAAATTTTGCTCTGTTGGTCATAGTTAGCATCTATCTCCTTTCCCCTAATTTGCTGAAATGTATCTTTCTATTCAGTTAGATTGAAAATGAAGCTATCAGTGTTTACTATGTACTAGGCCCTATCAAAACTATATATTAAAAATTTTTATAACATGACAATCTTTTATCTTTGTATTGCTAAAATAATTTATAAGACACATATATAAACTATGTTGACTTCTTTGGTTATTCTTAGTTTTGGTGTCTTGAAAAAATACTAGGGTAGGAAATTGGCCCCCTTGGGCAGGTTACTCGCCTTTTTGAACTTTGGTTATTTAACCTTTTAATAATTCTCTTACCACCCTAGGAACTTTCCAGCCCCATTTCACAGGGCTTTTAAGAAAACCAGACAAGAATGTAAAGCATTTTGGAAAGTGTATATGATAAGTGTAGTTATTACTACGAATATTTCATATAGAGAGGAACAAGCATATTCAACCACAACTGATAATTTCATGGGTGACTTACAATTTCATGGCTGTGAAAGTTTGGTTTACTCCATTTGAGCTAACGTTATTTCTAACCCCTTGTTTCTAAGCCCCCTTTCTTAATATCCAGGATTCTAAGATTACAACATGAACAAGAATAATAATACGAAGATAACTGTTAGACTCCAGGGTTAAAGCCTTACAGCAAGTTGTTAAGAACAGAAATAGAATTTCATGGAATGAGAAGTTGAGATTCATAATCAGTTCAGGAATGTAGGAGCATTACTAATTCAAATTGGCCAAGGTGAATTTAAGAGACAGGTTTAAAACAAGAAGATGAGGTTATACATCCGTTTAACAAGAACCCTGTGCAATACATCTTGCTATATGGATATAAATGCAGTGACATAAATGGTTTAAGGCAATCTAAGCTGTAAACAAATTAAGTGTCAAAAGGGACTCAAATTGAAGATGGTTGAGTCAACAGGATAGCATCTTGGGGGGAAACACAGATGAATATTGAACCGTTCCTTCATTCATTTCTTATTCTGACTTTATTCAGTTGCATTTCAGATGCTATTCTAGAGAGAGAGAGAGAGAGAGTGACAAATCAGACAAGCCATCTCCCCTCTAGTAGGGGGAATAAACAGAAAATCAAGCAGACAATCAAGTAAGTAGGCAAGTGCTGTGCAGTCAGGAAAACAGGTAGCAACTCCATGAGCACACTGGGACTCAAGGGCCACCAGGGAGAATGTGGCCACCCTCAACAGACTGGAGTGACAGCAGACCCAGGCCCATGTGTGTGGAGCAGGCACACTGTGGGCCTGCTGTGCACATCTCTTCCCAACTGTCATTGGTAGCAGAATCCCTAGGAAGGCTGAAAATCAGAATGACCAATTGAAGCTTTGGTCTTCAGTTAGAAGATGCATTTATTTCAATGGATTTTATAATTTAAAAAATATGTTTAGGACCTTATTCAACCTTGAAATTTCATCATGTTCTGGATGGGAAGTTTTAATTCCATTTAAAAAAGTGGTAAATGTCCTTATAGAAAACATGCTTCACTATATAATGTACAAAGAGATGTTCTGTTTAGCATCATAAATATGCTATAATTACTAACACACATGTACAATAAGGCTTAGCCATGGTCTGAAAATATTAATGATGTGTCTAATCTTTGCAAATATATACACACACACACAAGGAATGCTAACTATATTTTTAATTTTGAGATTTGCATTATTATAGATAAGAATATTTTTATAAGTACCAAAGAAGTGATTTAGTGAAAGACATGTATCTCCTGGTATTCTAAGGAAATAATTAAACCAACAACCAAGAGATCTGGGAGCCCATCTTGCTCTTTAATGATTAATTATTAAGTCATTTTACTTCTCTGGGATTCATTTGATTCAATTATAAAATAACAATTTTGGAACAGATCAGAGGTTTTCAAACATAGTTCATTAGGGGTTTTGTGTCACTGAAGAGGAAGTGAGTAGACCTCTCCCTTTAAACAAAGCAGCTTTGCTCCCATCAGAAAGAACTGGCTGCCCCTCCCCTCTTCTTGCAACCACTGGTCTAGGTAATACCTAACTGACATACCAGGTTTTAAAATCCATAAAGAACATGCAGCTTTCCCTCCCTGTTCCCAGCTCTACCTATATTCCAGAGTACCCAGGCTGGAGAGGCTTGGCCTTAGGAAGAGGCTGCCTGTTGTTCCTTCTGAGCTCTAGTACAATGGGGCGGGATGAGCCCTGAGCAGACTGCTGACCCCTTGACTGGATCCACCTTAAATAGCCAGTCAGTGAGCTTCTGTAGGAAGGGGCTCACCAACCTCCCTACAGAGCAGGTGATGACGCTGGGGCTTAGAGAGGGCAGGTGGTACAAGAGAAAGACAAGGAATACATGGCTAAGTCTAGACTTACCCTCCATCTTCTAGAGTAGTGTGCTGCCCAATAAAAGGTCCAAACCTGGGCAGCTCATGCTCAACATAGGGCATGTGGAATGGCAGGTGTTGCCAACAGGGGGAAAGAGATATTCAAAACCAATTCTTGAGCTGGCATTGTCAAATGGTTCCATGTACATCTCCTTAGGAGCTATCCTCATGAAGTCAAAGTTAATGACTCCTTAAGATGATTGCTTTCATGACAACAAAACAAAACAAAACAAAAAAACCATCCACATTGTTGTATAGCTGAAAAACTGCAAGTGCAGTGTCCTCTGGTTGGCATGGACACCTCTAGGGGTCATCAGGACAGGATGATTTATTCCCATTCACACATAATTATTCCAATAACTGTTTAATAATATGTAGTGTAAACCTTTAAATTGGCTTGGAAGTGCTAACAAGTTATGATAATGCTTGTTTTAAGATTACTTTAGATTTAACACAAATTATAGGTAAATAGCTAAAGGATAAAAGACCTTTGTAGCCGGTAGCACATTTTGTTAAGCATAGTGCCATAGGCAAAAATGGTTTCTCTGAATTGCCAAATTTAGATAAGGAATAACAAAGGATGCTTGTGATATAATTATAGGGTAAAACTAACACTACATCATACAACATATAAATATAGTTGAGGAGAAAAGATTGGCAGGTCTGAGCTAGGCCTTGAGAGAGGATGCGAATCAGTTGAGGGAAGGGAATGAAGCAGGCCTGAGGTAAGCAGAGCTTAGGTGTGAACTCACCGGTCAGGATTACGGCAGGAAACAAGAGGCAAGGGGAGGGCCCCTAAAGCCAGGAAGAAACCAGATTTAAAGCAATGAGAAATACAGTATACCACTGAAACACTCTGAAAGGGGTGGGTGGTGTCCCGTGAAAGCAATGGTTTAAGGATGGAAAAAGAACCACCCATTGCAAAAATCTAGAAACAAGGTGGGAACTTACACAGCACAAACACGAGACACTCCAACTCAATGAATAGTTGTCTGGCCAAACAAGGAATGCGCAGAAGAGAAGTGACCAAAGAGGGAATCTGGTGATGCTGCTGAGAAGTTGAGAGAAAGGGCTCATCTGCGAGAGAACTTGGGGCATCACCATGGGGTTCAGGCAAGAGGATGGGGTGACAGTAAAGATGGGAAGGTTCAGGGGTCAGAGCCGAATGCACAGACAAGGACACACACCTGAAAAGTCCAAGAAGAGAAGGGCATTTGAGCCGATCCCTAATGGGTACTGACCCCCAATTTCCAGGGAGGGGTGAAGAAGCCAAGTTCACTTTAATCTACATCTCACTTGAGCCTCTGACCTCTCAAGCCAGCTTTCAAGCACAGGATGAGCTGCACCTCACAGCCCAGCTCCTCAGAAAGCCTCCCTCCCAGCACTTGGTATCTGTGCCACTGTCCTGGGACATATCTGGTATTATTAATTAGGTCTGCATTGATTATCTATCTGGTATTATTAGTTAGGTCTATAATAACTATCTGAAATTATTAGGTATTGATTATGTCTTTGTGTATGTGGGTGTTACACAGTAGCTGGGTAGAGGGGTGTATCTTGTTTCTCCAAAAAGACTGTAAAACATAGGAGAACAGAGACAACTAATTTCTTGAGCTCTGTACAAAGTAGGTATTAAAACGGCTCTTGAATAAAGAAAGAGTTCCATCTCACAGATTCCCCAGTCTAAACTGGATCAGCTCATGAGTTATCCAAAGTTGATATTAACACTACTCCTAGATAAAATAGAAAGGTATCTGCAAAATTTAAGGATTTTCAAAGGAAAAATGAGAAATTGAATGGAAAAAAATTTATATAGGGTCATAAAATAATAAGGAATCATTTTGGTCATTAATATTTCCTGACATGCACATACAAAAACAGAATATATTTTTTAAACAATTAAGTCATGCTTTGACAATTGGTAATACTTAGTAATCAATCTGATTGTTCTGCATAATAGCAACATCAACTACGCCTTCCAAGCCCATCATTTAAACATACCATAAATTACTATGTTCCTAAGATGCTGACTTAAAAGAATAAAATACTCAAATTCTGCTGTTCAAGTGAAACCTCAAACGGAGGGATAAAACCCTTTATGACATCAATTCCACCTCTTTCCCATTTTTAGAAAAAGGACAGAAAGTTTCCTTATAGCAGAAGTATTAACAGACTGACAGATGACTGAACTATTTATCTGTCCATAGTTGCATGTGAATTCAGGTCCTTTACCAACTTAAAATTAAAAAATATTAATAGTACCCATGAAAAGAAGTTTCTGGCCAGTTCTATCCTAAAACCAGATGACCATTAGGGGCCTTAAGCCCTAAAAGTCTATGAAACATGGAGATTCCTCTCTTGTAGTTAAAAAAAAAAAAAAAAAGATATCATGGCTCTGAACTTGAACCAGTACTAGCTATGGACCCGGCCAAGTTACTTAAGACTCTGAGTTCTAGTTTCCTCGTCCACAAAATCAGGAAACAACATTTGCCTCCCAGGGCAGATGGGAAGATTAAATGAGGTGATGTCCTGTGGAGATGCTGGGCACAGGGTAGACATTCAATAAAGGTAAGTGTCAATGTTTTCATCAATAGACTTCAGGAAACTGGCACACAGGAAGTTATATGACTTGCTCAAGGCTGCCAGGCTTCCTAATATGGTGGATATTAATTATTTAAAACTGATTCCTTGGATTGGTGTGAAATCTAGTGGAAAAAGGAATGGTCCTAGTACACTAGGACAGGGCTCAGCACACATACTCTGTAAAGTGCCAAAGAGTAAACACTTTGGACTCAGCAGCCAGGAGGGCTCTAGTGGGGACACTGTAGCCATTTCAGCAGCTTGGCAAACCAAGTCTCTCCTGAGGAAAAGTGGGAGATTAACAATAAAACCCAAATTTGACTGCCTTTCTATGTTGTCACTATATGCTCATATCCATGGCACAAAACAGAGCGAACCACAGCGTAGAACTTCCTTGAGCAGGATCTTCAGGCTGAGAGGGTCCAAGACGGCAAGGAAACTCAGGAACTTAAAAGAGTCTAAACTACTTCTCATCACAGTGTTAAAAAAAATATCCTGATCTTAGGACAGAAAATTAATTTTGATCTGTGTGATTCACAGCGATTACTTATAACACCTAAAAAGGGGGAAACTGTATTTAAAACAGCAAGCCAAGCTAGAAAAGTATTTGATCAATAAGCCTGTCCTGTAAATGGATTCCTATTTCAGATATAACCCCTGAATGAGTCTCCAATGGTAGAGCAAGACAGTCTACACTGGCAAACCCAGGACTTTCCATTTGTAGCCCACATAGCAAACTTTAGGCAGAGGGTTTCCCCTGGCAAGTTTGTTCCTTTCCTATAATATTTCATTTCTGGTCCTATCACCATCAGCTTAATTGAATCTAATCCAACAGACCCAGAGTCATCTGCAAAAGATGTTTGGAGAAATGAAAATCTACTGCAAACTGTGTAGTTCCGTATTAGTACATGTTTGATTCTGCATGTCTTAAGGCTGCAGTCCCCAATCCCCAGGCCACAAACAGGTACCAGTCCACAGCCTGTGAGGAACTGGGTTACACAGCAGGAGGTGAGTGGCAGGTAAGCAAGTAAAGCTTAATCTGTATTTACAGATACTTCCCATCATTCACATCACTGCCTAAGCTTCGCCTCCTGTCATATCCGCAGCAGCATTAGATTCTCAAAGAAGTGCGAACCCTACTGTAAACCGTGCACGGGAAGGATCTAGGTTGTGTAGTCCTTAAGAGAATCTAATGCCTGATGATCTGAGGTGGAGCCAAAGTGGTGATGCTAGCACTGGGGAGTGGCTGCAAATACAGATTATCATTAGCAGAGAGGTTTGGCTGCACAATAAATGTGCTTGGATCGTCCTGAAACCACCCCTGCCCTGGGGAAAAATTGTCTTCCATGAAACTGGTCCCTGGTGCCAAAAAGGTTGGAGAAGACTGTCTTAAGACTTCAGCATATTACTCACATGTCTTTGCTTTGACATGGTGAATAGGAACATTCGAGACTAAGCTCTGCTGGAATTCAGTCTGTCATATACTGTCATTTTCAAAGGAGTGAATGTTTCTAACTCAGTAAGTAGACTTTTATGATTATACAACTAAAAAATAAATGCATGACTATTTCTTCTGTGAAGTTATGTTTCCTTTTCTACATGAAAATGGATTAAAATCAAAACTTACCGCCTAGCATATTTTTTTCTTTGTATAAAACGTGAAGAATGTGAATCCACACAAGGGAAAGCAGGACTGTATTAAAAATAACATGTGATTACACTAAATACGTATGAGTTTGGAAAAGAAAAGGAATACATCATGGTATTAAAATGTCCTGGTATGTTTCTAAGTAACAGAATCTCTGTGGTCAAATAAACTTATACTAAACTATCAGCTGATTTAAGCAAATCTTTTCATAAGTTGGACTCTGCTGAAAGTTCATTTGTTTTGTCTAAGTGGGGAATTACCAAATTTATACATGAACCACTTGAAAAACTAATTTAACTAGTATTATGACATTCAGAATAAAGCATACATTATAAATTGTAAAACTATTCTAAGGCAGTAGTTCTGCCCTAAAACTCTCAAAGGACGGACCCCTTTGAGAATATGATGAAACTTATAATAGACCCTATCTGCAGAAAAATACACATATAAAAACATTTTGCATGTATCAAAATATTCATAAAATCTTTCCACAATCCTCTAGATATTCATGTATCCCAGTTAAGAATTCCTGTCTACCTGCGCTCAAATGTTTATATAGCACAATTCACAACTGCAAAGATGTGGAAACAACCCAAGTGCTCATCAATACATGAGTGGATTAATAAAATGTGGTAGATGTATACCATGGAGTACTATTCAGCTATAAGAAACAACGGTGATCCAGCACCTCTTGTATTTTCCCGGATAGAGCTGGAACCCATTCTACTAAGTGAAATATCCCAAGAATGGAAAAATAAGCACCATATGTACTCACCAGCACATTGGTATTAACTGATCAACACCTAAGGGGACATATAGGAATAGCATTTATCAGGTGTCGGGCAGATGGGAGGGGAGAGGAGGGGATGGGCATATACATATGAGTGTGATGCACACCATCTGGGGGATGGACACGCTTGAAGCTCTGACTCCAGGGGGGAAGGGGGAGAAAGGCAACACACATAACCTAAACATTTGTACTCCCATAATATGCTGAAATAAAAAACAACAACAACAAAAAAAGAATTC
>CAUYRT010072486.1:0-27643 GCA_963574885.1 Lepilemur ruficaudatus
CAATGTAATAAGACTGTCACTGTATTTCTGATTTGTTTCCTCTATACCAGTAGTTGTTTATATTAGGGCTGTTTAGTTTTTCTGTTTTAATTTTGTAAGGGCTGCTCTACTTTTAGTTTAAATTTGTATTACTTTTTTGTTTTTTGGGGTTAAGAGGATATTGCCTTAAATATAAATTGAAGTTCCTTTGTGGTTAAGTATATGGTCAGTTTTTGTCAAGTTTTCTTGGAAACTTGAAGAGAAGTTATATTGTTTGTAATGTTGCAAGTTCAAATCTATTGATTTAAATTAAGTTCAAAAAGGTTGAGTTAAATCTGTAAATCCATATCAGTAACAGGTTTTGCTTTATATTATATGTTATTCAGATCACGAGACTCAGTTCTGTTGGGTCTTTACTCTTAATTATAAATTTTGTCAGTAGAAAATTACCCTCTTTATCTAATTATTTTTTGCTCTAAATTATTCACTGTTCATATTACTTAGATTTTTTTGTTTATATTCTAATATACATGGAATTTTTAACCTTTTATACACAAAGATAAGATTTTTAACCTTTTTATTGTTTATGTGTATAAATTTTTAGTTTTTGTTTTTTACTTCAGTATGAAATCATACTCCTTATATAGAAGTTTAAACTTTTTATACTATGGTTATGCTTGTTCTACTCTCAAAAGCTTTTGCTATCTATTTATTTATTGATTGATTGTTATATAGTTAGTTTTCCTTCTACAGTGATTTGGAAAATCATAGTGATTATCATAGTTTTATTTTCACTTCTTTTAAAACTGAAGTTTATCAAATGATCCACATAAATAAGAAAACATAATTTACCCATTATGTAATTATTTTATTGTGGTAAAATATATGCAATGAATTTTACCATTTTAACTAATTTTGAGTGTATAATTACGTGACATTAACTGCATTCACATTGTTATGCAACCATTACCATTGTCAGCTCAAACGGAAACTCTAGACCCACTAAACAGTCTGTTCCCATTCCGCCTCCCCCTGCCTCTGTTACCTCGTATTAGTGGAATCATGTATGTGTCTTTTTGTGTCTTACTTGTTACAATGTTTTAAAGGTTCATCCATGTTGTAGCATGCATCAGAATTTAATTCCCTTTTAAGGCTCAATAATATTTTATTTTCTTTTTTTTTGGAGACAGTCTTACTTTGTTGCCTAGACGTGAGGGCAGTGGCATGATCATAGCTCACTGTGACCTGAGACTCCTGGGCTGAACTAATTCTCCTGCCTCAGCCTCCGGAGTAGCTGGGAGTACAAGCATGTGCACCATGCCCAGCTAATTTCTATATTTTTTGTAGAGACAGGGTCTCACTGTGTTGCTCAGGGTGGTCTTGAACTCCTGACCTCAACTGATCCTCTGTCCTTGGCTTCCCAAAGTGCTAAGATTGCAAGTGTGAGCCACCATAGCTGACAATATTTTCTTGTGTATATATACCACATACCACATTTTGTTTATCCACTCATCTATTAATGGACACTTGCATTGTTTCTGCATTTTGGCTATTGTGAATAGTGCTGCTGTGAACGTGGGTGTGTACAAATCTTTCTTTGAGATCTTGCTTTTAGTTCTTTAGGATATATACTTGGAAGTGGAATTTGCTAGATCATATGGTAATTCTACGTTTAATTTTTTGGAGAAATTGCCATTATCTTTTCCACAGTGGCTGCACCATTTTACATTTCCACCAACAATGTACAGGGGTAAAAGTGTTCCTATTTCTTCACATCCTTGCCAATATTTTTTTTTTTGGTGGTGGTTTTTGTTTTGTTTTTTTTTTTTTTCTTTTATAATAGCCATTGTACGGGGTGTGAACTGCTATATCATTGTGGCTTTGAGCCTTTATTTAATTTTTACAGACTTCATATCTTTTAGCTGTATTTCCTGTATATTCACCCTTGAATTTAAAAAATTCTGACAGATTAGATTTTTGTTCTTTGCAGGTTTTTTCTCATTTTTGTTTTCACATATTTTCAATGGAAAATTGAGGGCAAGAAGTGAAGAACTGCAGTGCTTTTTTTTTCACTACTGTCTTACTGAAGCTGTCCTTTTACCAGCTAGTTTATGGATCATGTCAGTATATCTGTGATATATTTTGGTCTATATTGTTGTGACTTGCAAGTCAGTCTACTGTGCTTTAGCTTCCTCTTGTATTTATGTGTACCTTTCAATTTAAAAGGTATAAAAGGTATAATTTCTATTTAAGTAATAAGTTATTTAGAAATTTATGATGGCAGAACAGTTTCCATTTGAAACAACCTTATTACCTGAAGAGAGTTTATGTAATTTGGTATTTCATTGCTTTTTAATTATTGACTCTCCTTGTTTCATTTCTTTAGTAACTTTAGGATCAGTTTGAGGACAGGGATCGTGTCTCTTTTACTAATACTTTTTTTTCCCCCATTATGCCTGACACTGTGTTAGGCATACAGTAAACATAATAAATGCTTGATGAGAGATCTACATGCATATGTTCCAAGTTACAACAATTAAGCACTACAAACTAGGAGGAATTTGTGGTTCATTAAGCTTTTGTATTTTATTTTTTATTCATTATTAGTTAGGATTCATCACATTAAATACATAAATACTTAAAAGTTGTTTGTTTTTAAAAAATGTGTGCTTATCTTCCGTACTTTTTTATTATGTCAGCAGGTATTATTCTCAGAGGAATAAATTTTTGTTTTGGTTTGTTTTACTGTCGAGTGATAGTATTTTTAACTGTTGCCAGTGGCATTTACATACTGGCCCCTAAAATTTGTTGTTTTCCTGTGTTTTTGTTGTTTAAATGTTTTCAGAAAGAGAAACTGCTCCTGGTATTGGGGTCCCTTGGAGAAACCATGTGCTACCATAAAAGCAATATCAGCTTAGAACAACCAGAAGTGATGGTCGTGCACCACAGAATGGCCTTTATCAGCATTTCCCTGTTTGCAGTACGACTATTACAAATACTTGTACCTGTTGAAAAGGTAAGGCAGGTAATGCTGCTTTGTAGTTTAGTGAATATTATAAATAAATGCTGTGTTGTAAATTTCTTCTGATCATTTGATAGTGTGAAGATATTCTGCTTTAGGCCATTTTCAAAACTAAGTGTAGGTACGGAGATTATATGGGAAATGTAGAAATCGAGAAAAGGTTAACATTTTGAACAATTTTGACAAATCATTTGATAGATTATTTTTGAATCCAGAAATTATTTTTATTGCATATGTCATATTGTAGTTCTGTACAATTGTTTGTTTATTCCTTTACTTGTTTATTCAGCGAATATTTTATGATTGCCTGTAGTGGGCTAGCTTATTAGGTGCTGGGTATAATAAGTGTACATTAGTCCTTGGCCTCATAGAACTTAATCTTGTGTAAAAGGCAAGACTTGCTCTTATCAATTATATACATGTATATGTTTGACTTACCTGGTTTCATTTCTTTAATAACTTTAGGATCACTTTGATGGTAGGGATCATGTCTTCTATACTAATACATTTTCCCCAATTAAGCCTACCTCTGTCTAGCTTAATAAATAGCTATTTATCACTTAATACTTAAGCTTAATAGATACTTGCTATTTGTATACACACGTACACGCACGTAATTGATATATCTTTTTTTTTTTTTTTTTTTGAGACACTCTGTTGCCTGGGCTAGAGTGCTGTGGCGTCAGCCTAGCTCACAGCAACCTCAAACTCCTGGGCTCAAGCAATCCTCCTGCCTCAGCCTCCCGAGTAGCTGGGACTACAGGCAGGCGCCACCATGCCTGGCTAATTTATATATATATATGTATATATTTTTAGTTGTCCAGCTAATTTCTTTCTAATTTTTTCAGTAGAGATAGGGTCTCGCTCTTGCTCAGGCTGGTCTCGAACTCCTGAGCTCAAACAATCCGTCCCTCTCTGCCTCCCAGAGTGCTAGGATTACAGGCGTGAACCACCACGCCTGGCCAACTTGATATATCTTTTAATTGAATGGAAGTCATTGAAAGCCTACTCATTTCATCTCTGCAAGGGAGTGTCTTGGTTATTATCATTAGTATCAAGGTTTTCCTTCTCTACAGTTAGGTACGTGTTGCCAGAGTTCTTTACTCATTCACCATTTCGTGGGTTCCTTGACACATGGAATACAAACAGTAGTTTCCAGAAGTACTTCAGAAATTATTTCATAGTTAGTATATGTTAATGTCGTGTAACCTGTTCTTTTCCTTTTTGTTTTGTCCATTCAAAATAGTGTCGAAATGCTTTAGTTTCTAAGCGTTGATCAGATTAAGTTGGTTCCTTAGGACTATCTTATTTCCTATATTTGTTGTTCTTTTTGTATATTACTGATTTGTCGTATATTTTAGTAATTTAAGTGATTTTTTTTTTCCTGGTGGCATACATTTCTTTAGAAGGTTTCCCGTTTGTCTGCCTCCTTTCTGCCAGCAACTTAATTGCTTAATATTTTTATTTTGGCAGTGTATCAAAAGAATTGCAGGAAATATGTGTCTGGTGGTACTAAATATCCTGGTGTTTGTCTGACTCATCTAGTTAATATTTAACGTTTAGGAATTTGTTTTAGTGTCTAAACTGTATTTGTAGTTTGTTACTTATGTGAATTCATGTTTCAGTTGTCTTTTGAAAGTTCTTTTTGTGATTAACATGTTATTTTAATTATCTTTTACAAAGCTGCTTTTCAATCCTTAATAGCAGTAAACTTTCTTCTGTACTAGTCTTTATTCTAGTACTCTCTTTTTTCTAATTTTCTATTTTTGCCTAGCCCTTTCTTTTCTTAAGCATTGGTCTTCTAAATTTTAAACTATTTTTCAGAAAATAAATTGCTCATTTAAAAAACATTTTAATGTACAAAGAAGAAAAATTCATTGATAATTTCAAATTAGTTTTGAGACTTTTTCTTTTTTCTTTAAAATCAAGTTGAGAGCATCTATAAAAAGTATTTCTTCTTTTTTTACCATTTATTATTATCTAATGTGTGTTTTTGATTAATTAGGCACTTTATACATTTTAATAGATGCTATTTAATAATATTTTACCATAAAGATGTTCTATGATTTGCACACTTTTTTTCTGGAAGTGAAGCATTTAGTTTTTTTAAGTGTTCGAAAAATAACACTATGTTAAATATATTTACACACATATTTACTCATTCTTTTCTTTTTTTTTTTTGAGACGGAGTCTCACTCTATTGCCTGGATTACAGTGCCGTGGCATCAGCCTAGCTCACAGCAACCTCAAACTCCTGGGCTCAAGCAATCCTCCTGCCTCAGCCTCCCGAGTAGCTGGGACTACAGGCATGCGCCACCATGCCCGGCTAATTTTTTCTATGAATATTTTTAGTTGGCCAATTAATTTCTTTCTATTTATAGTAGACATGGGATCTCGCTCTTGGTCAGGCTGGTTTTGAACTCCTGACCTTGAGCAATCCTCCTGCCTCGGCCTTCCAGAGTGTTAGGATTACAGGTGTGAGCCACCGCGCCCGGCCAATATTTACTCATATTTTAGATTCTTAAGTTCCTAATATTTAGTAGAAGCATTTCTGGGTCAAAGACTAAGAATGCTCACACATGTTTTTATTATAAGCATACTTTTAAAGTATTATAATTCCGCAAGTTTTATTGTTTTCACTAAAGAATGGGTAAAAAAAAAAAAGTAGTAAATGGAAAAGGTAATTGTGAGACTGTCTGGTAGAAAATTATTAAAAAGAAGCACTTTTGAAAACTAGAGGAAGTAGAAAGTGTCCAAGCTCACTGTGCTAGTCACATTTCTGAAATTGTGCAGTATTTTAATTAGGACACTTAAATTTTTAAATGATTTTTGATACTGTCAGAAAAAAACTTGTTAAATTCTATGAAGACTTTTTTTTAAAACTTTTTTTCATTGTGATGTAACACGTTCAGAAAATTACACAGTTCAGTACATTTTTAGTAAGTGAATATATCTGTCTTTAAAAAGTGACCACCCATCCATAATAGGAAATAGAATATTACCAGCATTCCATAGGCTCCATTACCTCTCCCTCCTTCCCCAAGCCAAACCCTGACTTATGTCACTGTAGATCAAAAAAAAATTTGTGTGTTTTTGAATGTTGTTTAAAGGGAATTATATGTACTCCCTCAACTTTTTTTGGGGGGGAGTCATCACTGTTGTTGCTTGTAGCAGTAATTTGTTAATTTTTATTGAAAAATACTATTCTATTGTATGAATGTATGTTAAAGGTCATTTTAATAGTAGTAAATATTTCTTTGAAATCTTCTTACTGTATTTTTAAATGTGAGGCTATGTCTCTGACTGAATGCTAGTGGTAAAAATATCTCAAATGGTTCCTACACAAGTGATTTGTGGTATACTTACTGGAAAAAGAAAGACATGGCACACTAAGATGGAGGTAGAGGAGAAATTAGGACAACTAGAGAGCTATTTCCTGTTACTTTTTGTTGCCTTTAGTTATTAACCAATTTGCAGTTTTGTTCCCTAGAATTCTGCAGAGCATATGGTCCAAAATCCATTATCTAGTAACCCTTATGTATGCAATGTATTATCATGTCATCTGGGAAAGCAAGAGTTAAGCATTAAATTTTAAATATAGTATTTTGGGCCGGGCGTGGTGGCTCATGCCTGTAATCCTAGCACTCTGGGAGGCTGAGAATGGAGGGTCGCTTGAAGTCAGGAGTTCGAGCAAGAGTGAGACCCCATGTCTACAAAAAATAGACAAATTAGCTGGGCGTGGTAGCCTGTACCTGTAGTCCTAGTTACTCGAGAGGCTGAGGCAGGAGGATTGCTTGAGCCCAGGAGTTTGAGCTATGATGATGCCACTGTACTCTAGCTGGGGTGACAAAGCGAGACTCTGTCTTAAAAAAGCAAAAAACAAAAACATGTTTTTATCTATCTGTCTATCTGTATCTATCTGTCTAGTATTTTACGTTAGGGAAAGTAACGTCACTTGTGTTAATTTTAATTTTTAACTTTTATCCATTAGTCACATGTTTCTGAAGTAACTTTCTGTTTTGAAGAGTGATAATTTTCCAAGATTTAAGCATTAACAATGAAAGAATTCCAGTCTTTTAAGACAGGAATTGCATTTAAAATATGGGTGTCTTACTTAATATTATATAACTGAAAAATTAGTGGTTCTACAACAACTTGTTATTGAGTATTACAAATGATCTATGTATAGATTGAAATATTGATGGAAAACTTATCCTGTCAATTGTATCATATAGTTTATTGCTTTTTTGATTATTTTTTTCATCTATGTGTTTATTTGGGTAGGAATCAAACTAGAAAAGAATATTTTATTTTACTTAGTTTAGTGTTAGTGTAATGTAAAGTTTATTTTCTATGCTTTTTCTTTGAAGGTAGTTATTTTTGTTTTAAAAACAAAATTTTTGGTAGTTCTTTTGGTAGTTAATTTTTGATAGTTCTTTTAAATATATCTTAGAACTTTATTAGAACACTTTTGGTCATTGTAGGAGATTGTAGTTAAGGTATTTGTTTATAGATGGTTATATTTGTTTTGATTAACTTTTAAAATAAGATCTAGACAAAAGTGCTGTTTCCCTGCTGCTACATTTCTGCTTTGGCTTATATAAATGTGAGGTTATGCTGCCCTCTGTCTGTTGCTAACCCACCAGCAATTGAAGTGCAATTTGGATTCCGCAACTTTTTATCTTTGAAGTGGTTTTTTGAGTTGCCACTTACCAAATATATAATTTCAATGTTGAAAAATGAACATGAATGTATGTAAATCTTTCCTGAATTTGACAAAATATTCTCAAAGACCTATTTTGAAACTGGTATTTGTTGATTTAAATGATTTTGGAGAATACTCGTGTATAGGTTAAAATGATGTGTTGGTAATTTTGTGAAAAATATTCGGGTGGACAAACCAGATTGGTAAAACAAATGAAGATAATTTCATATGGGGAAACATCTCAGAAATGAGAGCTTAAAGTACCGGCCTTGTGGTAGAATCAGAAGCACTGAGCGTCTTAGGTACTGCTATTACTCTTTCTCAACTGGCCAAGCGGACTGAGGGTGAGGAATGTATACCACAATGCCTTTGGCTTTTCAGTGAGGTGTACGAGGGCAGTCTGGAAAGTATCCAGCCATTGTTAATATAACAAGAAAGGTTACACGGTTGGGTACTTTCCAGATAGCCCTCCTATAAAACCTAATGATTTGGTGAAGCCAATTGAGTGATTGAAGATTACCTGGAGATATTCTTGCATATTGTGATTTATCAGGTTTAGGGTGGGGCCCAAGAGCCTGCATTTCTAACAAACCCTTAGATAATGCTGTGGCTGCTGAGTGGCTGAATTTAGAGAAAACAATATTATACCCCTTCCCCCACCAATGCACATGAGATGATGTTGTTGACTTTTTCATCTAATAGTAGTGATAGATTTGCACTGACCATCTTCACTTTTAGTTCTAAATGACATGTGACTAATGCTTCTATATTCGGGACAACTGTCTTAAAATTGTAACTAGTCCATTCAGCCATGCAAGGATTAGGCTTATGACCTTAGCATGGTGCTTTGAATTGCTAAGATAAGAGTTTCAAATATGGGTGTGCAGAGTGAAAATGTCAGAATTCCTCAGCGGTGAGGTGAAAAGAGGAAATTAATATTTATTGAGTGCTATATGCCATACACCCTGCTTAATGCTCATTTAATTCTCACAGCAGCTATTAATTTTCTGACTAGTGTCAGAGAAAGCTCTTTCAAACTAGAACACAGTGCTTTTGGAGTTAGATCCACTAGGATTTACTATCTTAGCACTGTGTCTGACTCACTAAATCTCCTTTGCTAATTCCTCTTTATCTTCCTAACTTTTTTTTTTTGTTTGAATCTCCCTCTCTTGCTCTGGGTAGAATGCATTGGTGTCATCGTAGTTCGCTGCAGACTCAAACTCCTGGACTCAAGCGATCCTCCGACCTCAGCCTCCCAAGTAGCTTGTACTACAGGCGCATACCACCAGGCCTGGCTAATTTGTGTATTTTTTGGTACAGAAAGGGTCTCACTCTTGGTCAGGCTGGCCTGGAACTCCTGAGTTCAAGCCATCTTCCCACTTCAGCCTCCTAGAGTGCTAGGATCACAGGCGTGAGCCACCGTGCCTGACCTATGTTCCTAAGTCTTAAGGGGGTAGAACCCCAGGACTGACTATAGCCCTAATGAAATGTCATTGTTTGAGATTTTGAAATGCCATCTCTATTTGTTGATGCCTCCCAAATTTATATTTCCAGACATATCACCTGAACTCTAAACTTGTATGTGTTCAATGTCCTTTTTGACATCTTTACTTGGATGACAATAAATATTTCCAATTTAACATGTCTCAGACTAATTCTTTGCTTGTCCTCACAAGTATGTTCTTCCTATAATCTTCCCTATCTCAGTAAATGCCAACTTCATTCTTTAAGTTGATAGTTGATCAGGCAGAAACCTTAGAGTCAGCCTTGATTCTTGTCTTTCACTCATACCTAGATCTAATCCCTGAGCAAAACTTGTTTCTGCCTTGAATATCTATACAGAATCTGAACTGAGTTAAACCCACCATCCTATCTTGCCTGGGTTATTGCAGTAAACTCCTCGTTGGTCTGTCAGCTTCCTCCTTTGCACGTTACCATATGTTCACTACAGACTGATCTTGATACTTGCTTGAAATCTTCCAGTGGCTTCCATCAGCAAACAAGTTCTTACAGTGGATGACCCAGGCCTTACCTGGTCTGACCCACCACTGTCCTCTGATGCCATCCCTCAGTACTAGCTACACCGGCTTCCTGCAACCAAATACATCCTATCTCTGAGCCTTTGTAATTGTTCCCTCTTCTATGAATGCTGTCACCCAGAAATTCACATGGCCCCTGACCTTTTCAGGGCTCTACTTCAGTGGCACCTTACTGGAGAGGCCTTCCCCTCCTGCTTTAAAGTGATAGCTTTTCCCTGTCTCCACACCCCATTCCATCTCTATTCCTGCTCCATTTCTCTCCATTCCCATCCCATTTAAAAAAAAATTTCCTAGCCACACCTGACAGCTTATGAAGTATATTGGTTTACTTTCTGCTTTGTCCAAGGGAATGTCAACTTTATGAGGGCAGAGGTTTTATTTTGCTCCTTGCTATGTTTCCAGGATCTGGAACAGTGCCTGGTATATAGTAGAGGAACATAGCAGGGGCCTGGTTAATATTTGCTGAATGACTGAAAAATAGATGAGCAGGTAATTTAGTTTGTCTCATTCCCTTTCTCCCTTCACAGTAGAGTTCTTCACAGAATAATGAAATTTCTCTTGACTTTCTGATTTTTTTCTAAATTCTTTCTAATTTCTTTTTACTAGTCTGGGGTGTTTTCATGCATTGTAATCTAAACGTCTGATTTCTGTAGTTTCTGATATTCATTTGGCAACTTTATTCATTTAAGAATATTGTTGTTTAGGTGATTCAGCTCTTAATCTTAGACTTTCACGTAGTTAATGATTATCTTTAAAGTAGGGTATCCATGAAATAAATCATGACCAAACTGACTTTACTAAAAGCATTTCAGGCCTAATAGTGAGCTCTGTCGAAAGATTTTCTTTGAAGACTGAAATTTTAATCCTTTTTGTTTCTTTAATTGATACTTAGAATCTTGTCACAAAGCTAGAAACATTAAAAAACCCAGTTATTTCAATTTTATATTCATTGATATAAAGTTATAAAATATGTAATATTTCATTTGGGCGTGTGGGGATTTTATACTTCTGTGAGTATTCTAGGACAATTTTAAATATTATGTTGAATTTGCCGTTTCCCCTCTAAAATATGAAACCAAACAAAAAATCAATTTCAGAAACTTTAGTCAGTTTCTGGCTATACTTGATGTAGTGTTACTCAGTTTACTATGTGGTTAATAAACCCTGAGTTACATGTTCAGCTATGGGATGGGTAAGTGTTCTTGTCCTCAGGAGTTTATTGCATTATTGTGAATATTTGTGAATATTTGCACAAAATTCTTAGAGAAAAAAGCCTTGTGCCTTAGTAGCAGAGGTGTAAACCAGGTGTAGGGCTCAGGGAGCGAGTAATTCCATGTGTTGTTTTGGGAAGGAAGAAAGTACCCAGTATTCCAGTTTTTAGAAAGAGTTGATGTTTGGACAGTTTGGATAGAGAAAAATTGCACTGGACAAAGGCATAGAGGCAAATGGTGTGTTGGGAAATAGGATTTTCTTTGGAAAAAGCATAAATTTTATGATAAAGAATTGCTAAAAAGGAAGGTGTATTGAGATTATGGTCTACCATGGTTTTCTTTTTTAAAAACAAAATTTTAACTTTTCTTTTCTTTTTTTTTTAATTCATCTAGGCAAGCGAGTTTTTGCCAGAGCCTATGTCAGCAGCGTTATTTCTCCTTTCTTTGGACATGCCCATTTCTTTGGAATATCCAAATATTCATGAAGCTGTTGTGGCCTATTTGGAACAGCTGAATTCTGAAAACTACAGTATTTATAAACGAACTGCAGAGGCCGCTTATTCAGTTGAATGTACCTGCAACTTCCTGTCTGATGTTGGGAAAGAGGTAAAAGTTTTGCTAATATCTCTTTTAGTGCCTGAGCCCCTATGGTGAGCAGATTACATTATATAAGAATGTTACGTAATCACAGAAGTGACATTCCGTCACCTTTTTCATATAATGTATAATAATGCAATTACAAGAGTGACATTCCATCACATTTGCTATATTTTCTTGGTTAGAAGGAAGTCACAGGTTCCACCCACACTCAAGGGAGGGCAAGTTGACAAGGAAATGGCCACCAGGAGGTAGAATCATGAGAGTGAGCTTAAAGTCTGTTTACCACACTACCAAAAAACAAAATCAAAAACAAACTCTTTAAAATCCCTTTGATGAAATATTTAGAAAGTTTAACATGTTTTTCAAATTGATGTATGTATAACAATTGAATTGTTAGTTGTGGGATACATTATTACTGAGTGAGTCAAATATCAGATTAAAGTAAGGATGTGATTTGTATAAGAGTAAAACAGAGACTTTAGTGAATGGTGTATATTTCTAATATCACTCATTTTTTAAAAAAGCAGCAGTTATAAATGTTTTAATATTTAATACCAAATACCTCTATGAAGTAACTTACTGTACATGAACTGAGTGACAGTTGATGTAAGCAGAATTACAAGGGCCATTTTAGTGCTTACCTGTGGACACATTTTTGCTTTAATATTTTATAATCACTTATTACTTACACAAAGAACTGGATTTTTTTAAATATTAAATACAATCATGAACTACATTGTATGATAAGGATGACTTTAGGTACAATGTTATAGCAATAATTATGTATCAATACTTACCTCTTTTAAAAATACTATTAGGGTATTATTTATTATTCTATCAGTGAAAGGATTAATGAGTCTTAGAGACAGACATTGACTATAATAGTTGTTTATTGTCTGAAAATACCAAAATGGATCCTGAAGATCTTGAAGAATTAGGGACAAAATTCTTATTTCATTTGGCCCCGACAGTGGAGTCTCTCTGAACCTCATATTTATGATTTTCCTTTTTAACCTACTGTGGTTTCTTTCTTTTTTTTTTTTTCTTTTCCTTTTGCCACAGCTTGATGCCGCTGGCTTCTTGTTTCCTCAATGATAGAATTTTGAATTGTGTCCTTAAGTTGAATTTATTTCTGTGGTGTTCTGCATGGTCAGTTAATCACACATGTATTGAATGTCCTCTATGTTCTTAGAACTGGTTAGGATATTAGAAGAGGGAGGTGGATAATAAAATGCACTACCCCTGCCTTTATTAGGGAAGGTAGGGCTACAAAGTAGTAGTCAAAGAACCAGGCAACTGGATTGTAACTTTAAACTTACTCAGAATTAAATAATAGAAAGTCTCATGTGGTATTTAGCTAGGGATTTTTCTCTTATTTTTCTTCCTAGACTGACATTTTTAGGTTGCTTGTTGAGAAAGTGGACTTAAATAAATGTGAATAATCTCAGGGTCTTTGAATGATCTAATTTCTTATAGCTGCTTAGTTAGCTGTTAAGAATTTTATTTTACATGAGCTTGACATTTATTGCCCCATTCTGCTTCTTTTTTAGGGAGAGAAGAATCTCTTAGAATTAGTGGAATTGGCAGACCAAGCCTTGCGTAGCTTTTCCTATCATCAGCATTTCCCCTTAATAAAGGAAATCATCTGCATTTGTTCAAAGATGTAATATTTTCTTTCTTAATGTGATTATATTATCATAGGACTGTGTGTGTTTGTGCGTGTGTGTAAACTTAGGAAAAATGAAAATGAAACTAATCTTCTATCTTTGTTATTTTTTTAGTTTAAATTGCCTTTATATGTGTCTGACATTTAAACTGTACATGTACAGTTGTGTTAGGAAATTTGACTGTTTTATTCAAGATTAAACTTTAAAAATGTCATGCCCATAATCAAAATGAATGGTCATTGGATTTTTATACATTTGTTTTTGCTATTCATCCGGATTATTCAAGCACATGTGTTTATTTATCTTTAAAGTCTTAACTCATAACTTGAAGATTTTATTTTGTAAGTTTTATTACTTTGACCTTTTTTCTTATGTGGATTTGTAGAAAGCACTGTGTATTGGTTAGTTTATTTTGTGGACATCAGAACAGATTCCTATGTAGAATTTAGTATCATCATTGCTTTTGGAAAGAGTAAATTCTATGATGTGATAAACATCAATTAAGTATGAGTTTTTAAAGACATTTTGGATTTTGTTGTACTCTAAGAGAGAACAGTCTCTACCTTGAAACAAATAAGTGCTTAGGTAAGTACTTGCTAATATTGATTGATTAAATAAAATTCCAGTTGGAGGAATTGAAGTAGGAAGAAATCCCTTCCAATAAATTTGCCTTAGATTTCTTGGATGTTTTACATTTTTACCAGCTGGAAATCTGCACAGGCCAGTCCGATACTACAAGGAGAGAGTCAGAAGGTGTTTCTACATATGTTATCTCACCCATTGCCACAAGTGAAAGTTGAAACTTACCGCTGCTGTCTGGAAATTATTGAGGTGGGTTTTGTTTTGTTTTGTTTTGTCTTGCTTTTGAGAACTGATGATGGATTTTCTTATTATAGCTCCAAAATTAAGTTACTTGAGCTATTGAATGAGTTGAAAGAACTATTCTCCCATAGGCCAATGCAGTGGCTGATGCCTGTGATCCTAGCACTCTGGGAGGCCAAGGCGGAAGGATTGCTTGAGCTCAGGTGTCGATACCAGCCTGAACTAGAGCTTCTCTGTTAAAAGCAGAAAAATTAGCCAGGCGTGGTGGTATGTACTTGTAGTCACAGCTACTTGGTAGTCTGAGGCAGGAGGATCGCTTGAGCCCAGGAGTTTGAGGTTGCTGTGAGCTATCACGACGCCACTGCACTCTACCTGAGGTGACAGAGCAAGACTCTGTCTCAAAAAAAAAAAAAGAAAAACTCAAAACTGTCTCCCGTAAAAATAGTTGGTAATTATTAGTCAATTCTATTAAATTCCCTTAATTTAGTAAGTCCAGGAATTAAATTGCATTGCTAGAAGTTTTGTTAAGAATTATATTTGTGTTGCGTTATTTATAATGGAAAAATTGTAAGGAAAAGTTGACTTCCCGGTATGATGGGCATTTGGCTTGTTCCCATCTTTTTGCTGTTGTGAGCTATGCTGTTATGAATAAGCGTATACAAATGTTTGAGACTCTGCTTTTGATTCTTTGAGTATATACTCAGAAGTGGAATTGCTGGATCATATTGGGTAATTCTGTGTTTAGCCTTTCGAGGACCTGCCATGCTATAATATTTTCCACACTGGCAGTGCCATTTTACATTCCTAGCAACAGTGCACCAGGATTCCATTTTCTCTGCATCCTTACCAGCCCTTATTTTCTGCTTTTTTTTTCCTTTTTTTTTTTGGTGTGTGTGTGTTGTTGTTTGTTTGTTTGTTTGTTTTTTTGAGACAGAGTCTCACTCTGTTGCCTGGGCTAGAGTGAGTGCCGTGGCGTCAGCCTAGCTCACAACAACCTCAAACTCCTGGGCGCAAGCAATCCTTCTGCCTCAGCCTCCCGAGTAGCTGGGACTACAGGCATGTGCCACCATGCCCGGCTAATTTTTTACATATGTTTTTAGTTGTCCAATTAATTTCTTTCTATTTATAGTAGAGACGGGTTTCGCTCTTGCTCAGGCTGGTCTTGAACTCTTGACCTTGAGCAATCCACCCGCCTCGGCCTCCCAGAGTGCTAGGATTACAGGCGTGAGCCACCGCGCCCGGCCTACTTATTTAATTTTTATTAAGATCTCCTTGCCCTTTGCCCTGCCTTACCCCATGGTAGTTTAATGATTATTTCAATCTTTCCTGGAAATATGGTTTGTAAATACATTAGTTCCAGAAGCATCACCAAATCACAAAATTTTCCAAGCCTAAAAAAGCTATATCCACCATTGGAAGTAAGCAGTTGTTCTTTCATTTCCTTCTTAATCATTGAGCTTAGATGTTTTACAAAGTATCCTTTATAGGCCTGGCACAGTGGCTCATACCTGTAATCCTAGCACTCTGGAAGGCCGAGGCAGGAGGCCATGAGTTCGAGACCAGCCTGAGCTGGAGCAAGACCCCCATCTCTCCTAAAAATAGAAAAAATTAGCAAGACTGAAGATATAAGATAAGTTATTCCTAGAGTCACAAAGATACATGCAAGTCCAAGAACGAAGACAGGAGGTGGGTGATAAACTGACATGTTAATTAATGTAACAGTTCCACGGTTTCAAAAAATAAGCAAATAAATAATATTCTGGAAATGCCATGAAAAGTGTTTACTGTCAGGCTTTTATCAAATGGTAAGTAGTGTTTCTCAGTGTTATGAGTCCTTTAAACACCAAAATACTAAAATCCAAAACAAAACATGCTTCCAGATTTTTTCCCCCAAGGTTATGCTTACTGCTCCCTAAGAATCAGTTCTTCTGTTGACTGGTAAAGTAAACTGATTTCATTTTCTGTTTATAGCAGTCAGAACACATAAAGGCCTGGGGTGATGTTACTATGAAGAGCAGTATCATGGGGGAATCTTCTGCTAAATAGTAGTCTTTAGGATTTAAAAAGCATAGCTCTCAGAGAAGCCATGTTTGGTTTGCTTTTATAGAGTTTGTCACAAGGTGGGAGGGAGAAGCTCTACTTGGTAATGACAATGGTGGCTGTCGTTGAATAACAGTCAGAATGATGCTTCTGAACTTTGGTCTCTGTGTACACCTGACATGGGACCACTGGTGTGCTGAAGCAAGAAGTAACTGCTCTTCTCAACCCTGCTGTCGTGACATCATTTTGGTAGCTTGCAGTCAGCCACAGTGGGAGCATTTACATCATGGAAATTGGCAAATGCCACAAATTAGGTACCTGTGCACACAACCACCTCCCACCCTTGCCTGGAAAACCAGATGTTAAACATTTTCTAGCATACCACTGCATAGCACTAAAACTCCTTGAATATTCTCCTTACTGACGTTGAGTTGGTGATTCCTAAGGTATAAGAGGATATGGTTCTCAACAGGTGGTTTGAATGAAGTCTAAAACTTTTAATATAAACTATCACTAATATCTTCCTGGATGTATGCCAGCAGAAACAGTTCATAGTGGGATGTCCTAGTTCTCAGGATCCTAGTTCCCCAGTATCCAAGCGTTCAGTGTAACGTATCTGGCATTGGTCTAATGCCCTAGGGTTGTCAGAGTCTCTAAGACAGCTTGAATTTTCTGGAAGTCAAAGGGTGTTCTGACAATTTGATAAAAAGTATTCCATTGATGCCAAATGTTTGTTTGAAAATTCTCTCCAGAAGGCTGTTCCAGAAACTGTATACAGATCAGAGATGCCAATAAGAATCGAACTTAACTCAAAACTGTGTCAACTGACAAAGCTAAAAACGAAGACTCCCTTGCTATCCAAAAGCAGTTAGAACATTTCCAGAGTTTAATTAGCTAAATGCTGTCATTATGTTGTTACATACAACTCTCTCACTTTCGTGGTTCTGTATTTTTGTGCTTCTATCTTGTTATTTGGTGTTTGTACCGATTGTTCTCTAGGTCGGAGACTAATTCTTATGTTACTCATCACATTTCTTACTATGGGGCTACTCACGCCACAGACAGATAATAAATGTCCTGGGGGATAGTAATAAGTTTTGGAAAGACTTTCATAGAATAAGATTCACCAGTAACCCACTTCAATTAACAGTATTCTAGCTCATTCTTTGCCCAGATCTCTCACCCCGAAGCTTATGTCCATTTATTGTTTGGAACTCAGGGGAGATAGGGAACAGCTGGTCACCATCTTCCACAGAATGGCCCTTCATATTCGTATTTGGGTGGAGATTACATTAAAGACGGAAGCTTATGGCTCACTGTTACACTGGCTGAATGGGCTCTGTTCTTTGAAAATGTTAAAATTACTATTATCTATCTATCCTACTGCTCTTTTAAATGAGTTTATGATTTTTTCCCCCTAGACCAATTTTAGTGGTTTTCCAGGCTAGGACGTCCAAGTGACTAGACATTTGACAATGCCAGATTATATGCTCTTTTGTGGTCCTCATCCACCTCCCCACCCTGCACCATCATTTGGCTCCACAATAATTCTGGTCAATTCTTGCAACACAGTAGGAGACACGTTATCAATGCCGATGGCCCTGAAGACGTCCAGCTTAAATAAGCTTCCCCCAGAATATGGTATTATTTCTTACCTTATTAGTCACATGCTCCATTTCCATTCTGAATTCTAATAGTTTACATGAAATAAATTGGCTTTAAAATTTATTAATATTTCTTGCTTTCTCATATCACTTTGAACTTTTTGCTTTTCATTTAAAAGACGATTTTTCTTCCTCTTTAAATCTGCCATGTCTAAAGAATGCTATTTATATTTCCTTTTACTTCCATTAGTTGCAGCTTAGCTCTTGAATAAAGTTTCCTCATTTTATTTCAATAAAGGGTTATAGTTTCATAAAACTTTGTGAAGAAAAATGGTTATTTTTAATTGTATTCCAATGGCCACATAATGTTCCTTCTTTAGCATCTGTCTTTGTCAGAAATAGTATACAGGCCATCAAAACATTTTCTTAGTATTATCTGTAGATTTGGAGTGCTTAGAAAAGATAATATAGTTTCCTACCCACCCCCCCCCCCATAGCCAACAAACTATTTAGCAGCCTGAGGAATGCCAAAGAGGTACTAAAGAAAGAATACTTTCCATTTAGACAAATCATACTCTCACTCCTGAAGTGTAAAATATTTCCAAATATCATCTCAGAGACTAGAAAGACTGGATGTAACTACCTTTATTCTGGAACATGCCTGAAATCACAGTTTAAGGTAAAAACTAAAAGGTCAAAACTTTAGAGAAATTTCTCCTGGGTAGTGCTCATTTGGCACATTCTTCCCCAGGAGATTGTGACAGAGAACAGAAACTCTTATCTTTTGGAACTCTCTGTTCAAATGCCTATGTTTGGACTCTTTACCTAGTCAGAAACTGTACTTTAGTTTTACTGAACTAAAAAGTTTTATTACTTCTGTATTTTACTAAAGGATGAATTTTTAAAGTATATCTAATTGGCTTCCCAATTTAAACTGAAATTTATAGTATTTTTTGAAGTTGTGGCTTTGACAGAGGAAATAAGACCAGCGAATGTTTATAGGCCTTCCCAGAAGACAGTTGTTTTAATAATTTCCACGACATAGTTTACAGAATACAAAATTAGGGTCATACTCAGCCTTTGTTATGAGAAGACGATGTGCTCATGTTTAAGCAAATTTGGTGCATCCCACTGGGTGATGTGTCATTCAGCAAGATGTGCTCTGAGTCAGGGGCCAGATGGTGGATGCAGAAGTCTTTTGCTAGAATACATTTCTATAGCGGATGACATCACATTGGACTCGGTGACCAGGCAGACACTGAATGCAACTCAGTCACGGTACTTAAATCACATTAAGACTTTTATTTATGGCTCTCCTTGTGATTTTGTCTGGCTTTATGTCTAATTGCTAGCCTCCATGTGGCAATCTGACATGCTCTAGTTCTGTAGTCTACCTTTGCCAAAATGAACTACGTGTCCCTTTCAGAAGTAGAGTTTCCAGGAAAAAAAAAATTGTCACATAAATGAGTTATAATTAAACACTACTTAAAATTAAAAGGACATTTTACTTTTTATAATGCTACTTTTCATATTCTTCATACTGTTCGGGCCAATTTTATTACTGTTAGTGTGGGCACTGTCTGTTGTAATTACAGAACTTTAGAGGTGGAATGACAAGAGATCGTGAAGCCCAAACCCTAGTGACAGGGAAACTAAAATCAGTTATGAATTTGGGGTCTTGTGTTTGGCTAAAGCAGGTACAACCCAGATGAGAAATCAAGTTTTGATGCTTGGTTTAGTATTCGGTCCACTCCCCCCTCACTGTCTTCCAACAACGACCGTTCGGCTTCAAAGCTGCTTTCATCTCCGTCACTGTCGTCACAGCAACATCATCAACGGACCACAGTGGGAAACGCCATTTCTTTTTTGAAAAGCCAACGTCTTCTATTCGTATAATTTTATTTTTTCTTATGGTCAGGGGGAAATTGCATTTATTTAGTGAAAGGAAAAGCCAACTATGGCTTTATGGTTTGGGTGTCTCTGTGTCGTACTATCAGAGAAAGTAGCTGTGTGGAAATCTGTGGCAATGAAAGACAGGCAGAGCTGCTCTCAAAGCAGAAGCCCGCTTCCTTCCTTCATCAGTTTTAACAATGTTTTCTGAACACCTCTCTCTTCTTCACCTATTCCATAAGGAAGCAAAGTTTCTTCCCCCCACCCCCCGCTCCGGCTGGCTCTTCAAGTATACCCACTGGGTTGAGTTTGAAATTGCTTTAAAGGAAGTCTCCTTCCTAACAGCTCCTGGTGCTAGTTCTAGTATCTCTGATGTCCACTTTCAGAAATTAGATTCTTTTCAACCTGCCTAGCTTGCCAAACTTACCATTTTCTCTACAGCTCCTGCTCAGTACATAATCCCTCTGGCATCTTTCTTAGTTGTTGACTTACATTTTGTTCTCATCCACACTACTGGCCTCAACCTGAAGGACCTGTTATAAGGATTAATATTTACCTATAACAGACATAAAATGCCTTCCCTGCAGTAGGAAGCGGCAACATCCAACACAGGTACAACCGGATTCATCACAGTAAGACCTTGGGTCACAGATGCTTAAATTATAATACAATCTTAGTTTTTACCATCCTTGGTAATATTTTACTTTTACTTTTTATTTTTAGCAACAGGGTTTCGCTGTGTCACCCAGGCTGGAGTGCAGTGGCAGGATAACGGTTGCATTCCACGGCAACCTGGAACTCCGGGGCTCAAGTGATCCTCTTGCCTCGGACTCCTGAGTAGCTAGAGCTACAGGTGCTTGCCACCATAGCCGGCTAATTTTTTTAAAATTTTTTTGTAGAGATGGGGCCTTGTTATGTTGCTCAGGCTGCTTGAACTCCTGGCCTCAAGGGCTCTTCCCACCTTGGCCTCCCGAAGTGCTGGGAGTATAGGTGTGAGCCACCATGCCGGGCTATATTGCTCTTCTTTAAGCCATTAATATGAAAATATTTACTAAAAGTGATTACGCCGAAGCCTTAAGACAGATGTCTAGTAAAAGGGATCAACTCACCTAAAAGCGTACAGAATTTACAACTCTTAAACCCAAACCCTACCAACGAAGTTATATATTTGCTTTAGAACCAAAGAGATAAGTTTTTCAGACATTACTCCTAAAGGATCAGTGGAGTTTGTTCATTAAATTTAGGCCAGTTTGACAGAATTATTCAGCTTTACCTTTCTTTGCTAAGAAATAAAACCCTGGAGTGGAAAGGGAAATGGTTAGATTTTCATTCCATTATGGTAGTTTTGTAGGTCAATTCTTTTTTATTCTCTTTTGGTGGTTTCTTTTTGGACAGACTGGACCTTTGTGAACTAAGGGTTTCAATATTTTTGCAAACTGAATATAATTAAGACAAGCAGGGGTATAGGCAGGTAGAACTGTAATGGGGTGCAGTTGGGGGCAGGGAAGGGGAGACAGTATGGCTGGAAGAAGCTTGCTTGCTCTTTACAATGCGAATTTTAAACTATCTCTATGTGAGAATAACTTTCAAAGATGAACAACAAAAAACAATAAATAATAAACACTAAAAAACTCCCCTCTAGGTATGGTGATAAAATCCACAACCTGTTTCACCCAGGAAAAGGTTAACACAATCACAGCAATCCCTTCTACTTGCCAGTGACTGTTTAGGGAGGGCCCTGTCTGCCCATGACATCCGGGGAGGTCAGCTAGAGTTACTCCAATTTTTTCTTGTTTCTAAAACTTAAAAACACTGCACTGATTTTGAGGATTTACTATTTAAAATTTTCTAAATCAGTAGTTACAAGATATCCACACTAAATGTTTTAACTGAATTTCCCTTCTCCCAAAAGGATGAATGTAACAAAGAGTGTGAGATAAATATAAGAAAGTGACAAATAGATAATTGATTCAGGCAATTATTTTAGGTACATTCTCTAGGGATGTATCAGATTAGAGTCTAAAGAAAACAAATCCAATTGAAGGGACTTTAAATTATGTTATTATGGGGGGGGTGGCGACCTTTGCTACGAAGTCCAAGGTCCTGATTCTTAAAAAACCTACCCCCTACTGCCTTCACAGATTCCAGAGTAGCCACTGGAAAAGGGGCAACTCAGACAAAGAAATCTTGTTTATTACCAATGTGACTTACTAATAGTTCAGGGATTCTTTTTTTCTCCACTAGAGATCAGGATGCAGAGTCTTCTCTATAACTTCTTTTCCTGGGACCCCCCCCGCTCTGGTTCCTGGCTGGCCTACTATGCAGTAAGGATAGGAGGTGGCAGATTTTACGTGTCCACAAAGAGAGAAGCAGCCCTTCACCAATGAACTTAGATGAAAGGTAAGACAAATGCAGAGCTCAGGAAACCAAAAAGTGCTAAGGTCAAAAGATTATAAGAGAGAGAGAAAGCGCCCTCAGCCTAGAAGCAATCACTTTTAACCTCTGTTAACAGGAAAAACTCTACTCATAACACTTGGCCCAACAGCCAGAACCTATGAGCATGGCTCCTCGTGAGGAAGAGAACTGGAGAAAGGTATACTCACTCTTGGAAACTGAGGTGTGCTGTTAACATGTCTGCAAGAGAAATGACATTCAGAACGCTTTGCTTGGGGTCTTAATAGTTAAAAGCACAGACTCTGATGCCAAACAGCCTGGGTTTGAATTCCAGCTTCACCATTTACCAGTTGTTGGAAAAGCTGGTCTTCATGCCTTATTTTTCTCATTGTAATGATGCTATTAAATATTTTCCGCTTCACTGGGTTGCTATGAGAAACAAAGTAAGACTAATATATGTGAAATATTTGGAGCAGTGCCTGGCATATAGCAAGTGCTCAGTACATATTATCTGTCATTATACATGCTACGATATCATGATTACTCTATCTGGCTACAAAAAGGAGTTTTGCTTTAAAAGGAAAAACAAAAATGAGTGGTAACTGGAGAGGATAATGGGGGTAAAGAGGTTTTTTTGTTTTAAGATGGGGGAAAACATCTACGTGTAGAGAGGCGGCACTAACTGGGATTGGGATTTTGCTATGAGAGCACAAAAAGCGAGCGGGAGACAGGGATGAGTGATTACAAGAGAGTGATCTTGGGGAAGGAATGATGGATTTAGTTTGGGTGAGGGAGTGAGGGAGAACGTGGTGGGGCTGGTGGCTGAGAGTCAGTGAGAAGGTGGTTAAGATCGATGGACTGTGGGCCCTGGTGGGGTTGAAGAATTACTGGACAAGGTCAGAGAGAGTAAAACTGGAAGGACAGGAAGTGGTAATTCAGAGTAGGAATATTGAAACCGAGAAAAAAGGTGGGGCTGAAGTTGTGGACACCAACGAGGTTTAAAGCATGATCACAGGAGACTAAGGTAGGATGAAGTTAGAGACATCTCATGAAATGACATTCCTTACAGTGGCACGGAGGCCCCGCATGACCAGCTCCACATTACTCCTCTGACTTGATCTCCCACTTTCCCCCTTGCTCTTCTCCAGCCACAACGGCCTTCTCACTGCTCCTCCGGCACACCAAGCACGGTCCTGTTTCAGTCTTTGCCCTTGACTTCCTTCAGCCCATCACACTTTTTGTCAAGATAATTACACCGCTAATTCCCTCACCTGTTTTTGCTCTAATGTCACTTTTTCAAGGATGACGAAATCTCAAGATTTAGGATGTTGGTCGTGTTGTACAGAGTAACCAGGAGGCTTTGGCACACAGGGTAAGTGTCAGACAATTCAACAAAGAGGTGTGAGTGGTACAGTCTGGAAGCATGAGCTTCAAAGCTGAGGATTTTTAGAGAGGACAGAGGAAGAACAGTATAGAAGTTACAGTGAAGAACAAATAGGACCTGGCCTTTCTTCCCTCTTCTGAGAATAAAAAAATTTACCGTTGTGTCAGCATTAACATTTAGAGCCCGTTGGTTTTAGCAGTAACTATGGGGTAAGCGATTTCCTTTTAAACCGTGTGAGCCCACACCACACTGTAGATCGTATTCTCTGTTAGAGTTCCCAAGCGTCAATTCAAACAGGCACGTCAGTTTTAGTCTTAGAGAGAAGGGCATTTGCCTGCTGTTTCAGAAGAGGAAATACAATAGTAGCAGATGTCTAATAGAGAAAATAGGTCTTTAACATTATTTATAAGAGAATACAAGTTTCTTACATCTTCCCAGTGAATGGCTCTAGGTCCTCACTGTATTGGCCTTCTGCATGAGAAGTGGTCTCATGAAAATATGATCTGTGGACCTCTCAAAGGGTTGAATGTATGATACAAAATATTAGTAGTGTCTGGAAAAACCATAATTACACAGTATTTCACTTATGTTTCAGTTCCGAAATAACATCATAATAGATGTCACTTTCACGTCTTATCAATTTCTATCAGTTTCATGAAATATATATATCTAATGGCTGCAGAGAGTAGAAAGAAAGCACTGTTCTGACACTCTAAAAGGACTAACTTAAAAGTTATATGCAGAAAAAAATAGAGGATTTGAGGCATCTAAAAAAGAACAGTACTTGGACGCATAACTACTATGTCTTGTAATGTCATAATGGTTTAGAGAAACAATATATCACTACAATTTACATGAACCATTCTATCAATCAAATAAAGACTATATTGCAGGATCCTCTAATTGCTAAAAAATTGACAAAGAAAAATTTAAAAAGTCACAGTGTTGGAAAAGAAGTGTATTTTGGCAAATCAGAAATGATAAGTAATCCCTGAAAAAACAGAAGGAAACGAAATCTGCTTAAGAGGAAACTTTAGCCCAAACCATGCACGGGAAGACTGCTACAACAGGGGAGTGAGAGGGGGTCTGGAGGCTGGGTACTTTCATTTCAGGCACAGGAGGGGCATGATACTGCTCTCTATGATACCAAAAAGGAAAAAAAGGGCTCCATTTCTAGAAGACTTGATGTTTACATGTTGCACTCCTTCCCTGCAATCACTAGAAATAGGTATAATTAATAAAACATTTGCAGAAAGGCTCACAAGGAATCTAAAGCATAAGATGAGCAAACAAGCAAGAATCAACAAATATTTGAGGGGAACCAACACCATGAAAGAAGGACAAATAACAAACAGAGCTAACTCTGAGAAAACAATAGATAAAAAAAGACTTAAAAACATATATAACTAATTCTTGAGAGGACCAAGAGGAAATAACATCCATGAAACAGAATGGGTTCTTCAGAACAATTAAAGACCTTAGGAATACAAAGTGTTGAGGGCCTTTAAGATGGCTCACTACAGGGGCCCCTTACTCCTCTTCTACACTAAGAACCAAAATAGTGAGTTGATAGTCATGCTTCGAATAGGTCATCCAAGAGAGAACACTAGAATTCAACAGAAAAGTGACAGGAAACAGCTAAAGCAAGGAAGGAGAGGGAAACGAGGCAGCCCAAGCCAGGATGGGGAGAGACCCTCCAATGTGAGAAAAGGGTAAGTGGGATGCCCCCAGCATTACACGGCCCACTGTGGACTCCCACAGAATCAGAAAACTCACACAAGGAGCTGCCAGCAGATGGTGCAACAGCGCTGCTCTAGGGAGGGAGCTAGTGCTAGGTCCCACACACTCCGGAGACCTGAGCTACAGCCAAGGGGACATTTTAGAGCCCTGGACCCAAGTGGAGCCAAAGGTGAGATATGAGTGAGGTGTGTGTTCCCCACCCACTGGCCTAGGCTGCCTCCACTCAAGGCAGTCCAGTCCTCCCCAGTGTCAGGGCCACAGTGCGTGTGCTGCCAACCCCCATCCAAGCACTTTGCTGGGGACCTGGGGATTGCTCTGCCCCTGCCTACCATGGCTTGTGCCCGCACACACCATCAGAAGGCCTGAAGACAAGCCTACCCAGCCTGGCTTTGCTTTCCCTGATGTGCCAGGGCATGCAATCTGGCGGACAGGGGGTTGTCCCACCCAGTCTACCACTTTTGGCACCTGAGCACTCCTGGGGGCCTGAGGTTGGGCCTATCCACTCTGCTGCAACCACCACAGCTGGCACCTACCTGCATGCACCACCTGTAGGCCTAGAGACTGGTCCACCCAGCACATCGTAGCTACTGCCAACACCAGCACACACCACTTGGGACTCAGGGACATTCTACCACTGCTATTGCCATCTCCCACACCAGGCTGGCTGCCCAGGGGCCTGAAAACCTGCCCAACTGCTTTACCCACTGCTGCCACTACCAGCATCCAAGTAACCCACCTGAAGACCCAAGAACTGGCCCGCTTGCATCTGGTAACACATGTGCCAGTGTATGCTGCCCTGGGGACAAAGGACAGGCATGCTCAGCCCACTGTTGCCACCACTGGGGCCCAGCTGGCATCCCAGTCCCCAGGAAAACTTCAAAACAGCCTCAACTAATAACTGCACCCTAAGCCACCAAGGAAATCTCAGATACCACTGATGCTGTTTATAGCTGAAGAAATCATACAGGGACTACACTACTGCATGCACCCAGAATCAAAGCCAAAATGCCCTGCCTAACACCATAGAAACATCTTCAAGAAAAAGTCCTTTGCTACAAAAGCAAATTCAAAAAATGGGAAGAAGCAACTATTAAACCATTGATGCACAGGTATCAAAGTGAGGACAGAGGAAACGTGAAAAAGCAAGGAAACATGACAACTTCAAAGGAATACATAATTCTCCACAGATATTAAAAAGAAATTCAAGAAATCCTGGAAAAAGAATTCAAAGTCTTGATTCTAAAGAAGCTCAGTGACATACAAAAGATTCTGAAAAACAATACAAAGAAATCAGAAAAACAATTCAGGATATAAATGAGAAATTTACCAAAAAGATAGATATCATAAAAAAAAAAAAAACCAAACAGAAATTCTGGAACTAAAGAATTTACTAAATGAAATACAAAATATATTTGAAAGCTTCAACAATAGACGAGATCAAGCAGAAGAAAGAATCTCAGAACTTGAAGACAGTTCTTTCTACATCACCCAGTCAGATAAAAATAAAGAAAAAAGAATAAAAAAGAATGGGCCAAGTCTTCGTGACATATGGGACACCAGAAAGAGATCAAACATTCAGGTTACCAAGGTTCCAGAAGGTGAAGAGGGAACAAAGGGGTTAGAAAATCTATTTAACAAAATAATAGATGATTATTTCTCAAGTCTAGTGAGAAGTTTAGATATAGGATATAGGAGCCCCAGATATAGAAGCCCCAAAGATCCCCAGATACAAAACTTTTTAAAGGCCAGGAAAGAATGGGATTTGGTATTCAAAAACTGAAAGAAAAATCTATCAGCCAAGGATACCATGCCCAGCAAAATTATCCTTCAAAAACAAAGGAGATCAGACAATCAATAGCTGAAGGAATTCATCATCACTAGAACAGTCCTACAAGAAACGCTCAAGGCAGTCCTGAATCTGTAGTTGAAAGAATGACATTTATCATCACAAAAACATATAAGAGTATAAAACTCACTGGTAAAGCAAACAAACAAATGAGGAAGAGAAAGGACTCAAATGGTACCACAATAGAAAACCACCAAACCACAAGGATAAACAATAAGAGAAAAAGAAAGAAGTGAAGAATATTCAAAACAAACAGAAAACAATGACAGGAACAAAACCTCACATATCAATAATAACCATGAATGTAAATGAATTAAATTCTCCACTTAAAAAGATACAGACTGGCTAAAAAAAACCTGATTCAACTATATGCTACCTGTAAGAAATGCACTTTAAAAAGATATAGACAGGCCGGGTGCTGTGGCTCACGCCTGTAATCCTAGCACTCTGGGAGGCCGAGGCGGGCGGATTGCTCAAGGTCAGGAGTTCAAAACCAGTCTGAGCAAGAGCGAGACCCCATGTCTACTAAAAAATAGAAAGAAATTAATTGGACAACTAAAAATATAGAAAAAATTAGCTGGGCATGGTGGTGCATGCCTGTAGTCCCAGCTACTCGGGAGGCTGAGGCAGAAGGATTGCTTGAGCCCAGGAGTTTGAGGTTGCTGTGAGCTAGGCTGATGCCATGGCACTCACTCTAGCC
>CAUYRT010072488.1:0-34651 GCA_963574885.1 Lepilemur ruficaudatus
TCTCTACTATAAATAGAAAGAAATTAATTGGACAACTAAAAATATATGTAAAAAATTAGCCGGGCATGGTGGTGCATGTCTGTAGTCCCAGCTACTCAGGAGGCTGAGGCAGAGGATTGCTTGAGCCCAGGAGTTTGAGGTTGCTGTGAGCCAGGCTGACGCCACGCACTCAGTCTAGCCCGGGCAGCAGAGTGAGACTCTGTCTCAAAAAAAAAAAAAAAAAATCCTGGGCTCAAGCAGTCCTCCTGCCTCAGCCTTCCAAGTAGCTGGGACTACAGGCATGTGCTACCATGCCTGGCTAATTTTTTCTATATACTTTTAGTTGGTCAATTAATTTCTTTCTATTTTTTTTTTTAGTAGAGACGGGGTCTCGCTGTTGCTAAGGCTGGTTTCGAACTCCTCACCTGGAGCGATCCTCCCTCCTCAATTTGCCAGAGTGCTAGGATTACAGGCATGAGCCACTGCGCCCAGCCATGTAGGTCACCAATTTTATAGCATAATTTTCCAAATGACAATAGCACATATTCTCATCTTTAATATCTGTGGTATATGAAGAGTTTTATAGGAGAAGAAAAGTTTATTGGTTTTATAACAGGCCTGCTTCATTTAATATATCTAATTAAAAAGTGTCATATGCATCCAGTGGCAAAATTAGTTGGATTTCATTGATACCTAGATGTGGCTAGAGCCCCAAGAGACTTTGGATTCCTCACTTTACTAAGAAAGTTGTCCAGTCCAAAAATTAAAGATGAAACACAGTTGTTGGTGCTCCTTTTTCCAAGGGTTGGCAGGGACATGCGCAGAAATGGAAGCCTGGAAGCAATACTCAGGAATCTTGGATGAGTTCACTATTTCACGTGACTCTCACTAAATCTTATAAGCATAAATCCTCACAGTTGGAAGGATTCTTCAAAATCACACGGGTCAATCTGTTAAGCTAAATATTGGAAATTCCTTGGCAACATACCAGTGAAGAGATCATCAAGCTTCTGTTTGAATGCCCTAAATAATGAGAATTCATTATTTTACAAAGCTGCCTACTTCGTCTTCAGATAGTTTTGTCTAACAGGAAGTTCTTCAAACCAAGTTGAAATCTTTGTTCTAACTTCCATTCACTAGTGCTAATTCCATGCTGTAAGGCCCCCTAAAACAATTTTCCCACCCCTACCTCCCCTATAAGTCTTTTCTATGCCAGATTACCCCACTTGGTACTCTGAGCAGGGTTTACAATGTCCTTGTGACCATGACTAATCTTAGAATGCCATGGTAGGCTGGTTGAGGCCCACTGAAAACCAACAGTCAGAAGTGAGTGGTCTCACCACTGCAAAACAGAGCAGTGACTCCAACCTCCCCTCCTTTGCACTCCCACGGGGCCTACATGCAGCTCCCCATGGTGCTGGGCTTCACTCTGGTCCTCATTGTTATTGGGATGGTGAGAGCTGGAAAGAGGTACTCTCAATTATTCAATTATCCTTGAGCTTTAAGGCCTTGACAATCCTTAGAAACCTCTTAGAAAAAACATCCCCTCAACCATAAAATAGCACCGTCATCTACCCGGGGTGCTAAAACCAGTCTTGATTTCTCCATGTTCCCCAAACCCAAGAGAACTGACCATTCCAATACTGGGTCTGAAAAGGCCTGCTGGAAAAAATTCTGGCAAAGCTATCTAGGTCATATCACGAGCAGAAATGGATCTAAATGTAGGTGAACTGCTAAGCATCTATCAGCCATATTCCATCTTTTCTCTAAATCTCTGATTAAGAACCTCCCTTTTACTCACAAGCCATTTGGGTAACCATTGTGCTTCTCTTCTATCTCTACCATCCGACTTTTCATTGCCGTGCTATGGAGAGAGCCTGAAATGTAAAATGTAGGGAGGACCAAGAGTGGTAGAGCCAGATGTCTACTGCCACAGGAATTTTGGACCTTGTCAGTCAGTCACATTTGGAGCCATTGTTCATGTCCAAGCTGGTTGAAGAGAAAATCCTGGGCAGCAATACTTTGATGAAAGGAATTCTTGTTGCAGGGTAGCAAAAACCATTTATGAAAATTCTTTGTGATAACAGTAAGACTTCAGTTGCAGAGTATCAAACACACAGTTTTCTAGACTTTGTGTTGAAATTTGCTGAGATCCACTTAGCATAGAACTCAGTATTAGTGTAGGTAAAAAAAAAAAAGTTCTCTACTGGGTAGTAAATTAGCATCCTATGTATTTGAGAAGTGAATGAATATCTAAAAATTCAAGTTAATTGCATTTAATTGGAAGGGGACTAAAGATTCCATGTTTTTTATTGCAAACAATCTATATATTCCCAATAAATTCATAGTAAGATAAGCTTTAAAAAGCTTTAAAATACCAAAAAAGGAAAAAAGCCAGTAATTAGAACAAAATATATAATAAGGTTAATTGCATATATATGCTTAGCTTTTGAAGATTCTTATAATACTCAGTTGATTGAAAGTCTATAGTAATGCTGTACATTTTTACAAAAAAAAATTCCCAAAAGAAAATTAAACATTAATGACTGGAGTTAGTTGTAGTAAGGAATTGGATGTGAGTGTTTGACTGCTCTTTGTGCCTTCAAAGTTCTGCAGAAAATTCTGTCTTCTTTTCAGTCCATCCAAAATGACTGAATTATTGGATGCCAGACTCTGTGTCCTAAAGATATTAAAAATAACAGAATTATTGCCTTCAAAAGGGACCTGGATTTCTAATCAAGGCACTACACTTTCATTTGTTACTGTTGCATTGAAGCGTACATTTGCTAATACTAAGGTGCACTTATCAAGTAAGTTCACCTTTAAAAATCTAAAGTTCTCTTTACATTTTCAAGGCTTCACAATAGCACCTCAATTATTCGATAGCTGCTTTCAAAGAAGTTCATATTTTCTGAACAAAATCTGTTCTCAGATCCGATATCAAGTATATTCTAGGCAAAGACAGTAAGTTCCCTAAAATCTCTTCCATACATCTGAAGTGGCCAACATCTTCCTGTGTAATTTATTACTTTTTGAGAAATCACATGGAAGCGAAGAACCAACTATTATATTTTTCATATCGATAATGCTCTTTTTCTAGGAGCTGTAAGCTATGTTAGTCCCTTTTCTAACACATCTGCCTTGCTTCAGCCAACTCACATTACTGTTTGGTTATTTTTGCTTTTAACAGTCCTTTTTTCTTTCCCACCTTGTTCCTCTCCATCAATTGACCATTATATTAACATATATCTCAAAAGTGTATCCTCCAATAAGTCTTCCCCCACAAAGCCTATCACTCTTAATTCCACCTCTTTGACTGTTATCATGATGAGTTTCCACTTTGTTCTTGCGTTCAACCTGTCTGCTGGTCTCCTCAACTGGACTAAATTGTAATCCTGTAGATAGCAACAGTGTCTTGTTCATCTCTGTCCCCCTAATCGTTAGAAGAATTATGGCACATAGCTGATGTTCAAATGTTATTTTCCTTCCCCTTTTCTCTAAATGTCTTTAATGATTATAGATTATATAGTCTTTCAAGAAAAATTTGTAGGCAACTTTTAAGAAATTAAATTTCTGGCCAGGAGTGGTGGCTCATGCCTATATTCCCAGCACTTTGGGAGGCCAAGGTGGGAGGACTACTTGAGGCAAGGAGTTTGAGACCAGCCTGGGCAATATAACAAGACCCCATCTCTACAAAAATGTTAAAAATTAGGCAGGCATGGTGGTACACTCCTATAGTCCCAGCTACTTGAGAGGCTGAGGCAAGAGGATCTCTTAAGCCCAGCAGTTTGAGGGTGCAGTGAGCTATGATTGCACTGCTATACTCCAGCCTGGGTGACAGAGCAAGATCTTGCCTCAAAAAAAAGAAAAAAAAACCTCAAAATTTTGCAAATTAAAATGTTAAGGAGTAGTTGCATGTTAAGGAGTAATTTCCCTAATCTGTTTTTTTATTTTATTTTGTTTTTGCCAGAGAGAAAAAAGAAAAAGACTCCATGGCTTGTTGGTTTACGCAAACATTGTTTGCTTTTAATCTTTTTTTTTTTTTTTTAACTTTTTAGAGATGGGGTCTTTGTATATTGCCCAGACTGGTCTCAAACTTCTGGCCTCAAGCAATCCTCTTTCCTCAGCCTCCCAAAGTGCTGAGATTATAGGCATGAGCCACTGTGCTAGCCATTGTTTACTTTTGAAGACAACATTTTTTGATTCTTTTATGTACTTAATGTGAATCAAATTATTGTTTCAAGCCAAAAAGATCTTGTTGCTCCAGAAAAGATGTAATGATATGTTTAGAAAATGTAAAGTTCTAGGAATTTATCCTATGTAAATATTCAGAAATGCCCACAAACATTTATATGTAAAAATAATTCACTGCAGATTGATTTATTAATAGCTAAAAATTAGAAATAATCTAAATGTCAAAGAAAGGAAAATAATGGTTTTAATAAATAATGGAGTCCACATAATGGAGTACTAAGCAGCCATTAAAAAGAACAAGCTAGATCTATATGTATTGATTGCAGGATACCCATGATAAATTAGGTAAAAAAAGAAGGCAATCACTGTGTATGATTTGTTAAAAATACTTATATTTATAAATGCATATAAAAAAGTCTGAAAGAATATATTCAAAATGGTTAACAATGTTTTTGTCACCTCTATGGAAAGGAAATGGAAAAGGTCAGGAAATGGAGACTTCCAGTTTTACTTTCTATAATTTTGTATTACTTTAATTTTTCAAAAGGAAGCACATAGTAACTTGATATAATAAACAAATCTAATAAAGATATATACCAAATTTTTAGGATGACCTTTTAGAAACTATTTAACAACATGGGAAGAATGTTCATAATATACTATTAATTGAAAGAAGCAATAAGCAAAATAGTAATTCAGTATGAGCCCAATAGACAAAATACATAGATGCTAAGACTGAAGTATTAGTGAGAAACACACCAAATACAAGAGGATTTTTAAAAGATATCTAAGCCAGGTGTGGTGACACCTGCCAATAGTCCCAGCTACTTGGGAGGCTGAGGCAGGAAGACCAGTTGAGCCCAGGAAAGAGTTCAAGGCTGCAGTGAGCTATAACCACAGCTGTGAATAGCCACTGCACTCCAGCCTGGGAAGCATAACAAGATCTCGTCTCTTAAAAAATAAATTTAAAAATTTTAAAAAGCAATGTAAAAATATCTAGATGGTAGGATGATTACAGGTGTTTTATAAAACACTTTTCAGTACTTCTTAAATGTTCTGTCATATATTACTTTTATCATCCAAACAATATCATTTAAACAAATTGGAGTGAAAAACATTAGTGGAAAATAGCCACATCCCTTCCTCAAACTGGGTAGACCCAGGAATATAAACGAAAACTTCCAACCCTCAATTCAGAAAGTGCTTGGTTTATAGTAGTTCCTTTCTGTTTTTAGAAATAATTCAAGATTTATGAGTACTGGAGCAGTCGAATTTGGTTCACATTGAAAATTAACTCTATCCTACTATTTAAGAGATTTCAGTGTAACTTTATGCAGTGTATTCAGTAAAGGTGGGCAGAATTGTATCATTATAAAACTTTATTCGGGCGTTTCTCACTAGGTAACTCAATATGCCCTTGGTTTTATTAATTCCTGTGGGATAGCGGCTAATGAAATACTTTCACGTGCGCTTACCGTGGAGAATCTATTCCGCTATCTCCTGCCATGCTATGATTTTCTGTTCCTTCCAAGTGACTGTGTTCATGTTGGATATTCTGAGCCAACACTGGCATATGTGAAGTGCTGAAAAGTTCCAACTTTTGTGTGAGATGTTTTTTCATTTCCTGGTTCTGAGGACTCTGACTCCAGCCAGCTGGTTTCTTTTCTGTGTCACCAACAGAGTCTTGCAGGGTTTTAGCTTCAGAACTGGCTTTTCTTGCGCTATGGTAATCAAATATACTTCCATCAGCTGCTGAGGCCTGGACGCATGTGACAACACTGGGTTCTTCTTCATAGTTAAAACCAAACTGGGTCCCTGAATTTAGGCCACAGCTTTCAACAGAGAAATTAGGTTTTTGGCTTTCCCCTGGGTTACTGAGCGACCTAGTGGGTTTGTAACATTCATTTCTTTTAAGCACGTGAGGCTCAAACCTATCCATTTTGCTGTTGTGCTCAGTCAGAGATCTCTCAGTCACTTTTTGTTTTCCTAAATGATTCCCCTTGCTCCCACCTATAAAGGAATACTGAATGTGGCCAGGCAGCATTTGAGATAAGTCATCATTCTCAGAAAAGTCATCCTCCTCTAGATATAATGAACTGCAGGCACCATCATCATCTTCCACTTCATTCTGATACAAGGCCTGGTCTTCGTCAGAAAGCCCTTCATTTTTTAGAATCTCTGTCTCTGCATCCTGGACAAATGCCTTTCTCATTAATTCTTCTGAGTCTCTGTCTTGTCTCTCAGGTTGTCTCAAATGGTTCACACAAACTGGGTAATCCAAAAGGCTAAGATTTTGAAACTGGTGTATTGTCTTATCAATTAACCTGCAAGCAGAGGATGTTTGGTCTAAAGACAAGGAACCTTGTGATGACAGGCTATGCGGTGTTTCTTTGGTCTCCCCTAATTTGTCAAAGTCCCTCAAGACTTCAGGGATTACCTCATTTTCTCCACCACACACCTCATATCTCAACATGCTTTTCCTAAAGGAACAGCATTTACCATTATTTTGCAAAACACTACATTGGGGGTAATTTAAGAGGTGATCTCTGAAGTCATCCCTGATGGGTTTGACAGTAGAGTGATTCATAAAAATGGATTCTGCTTTATATTTATCATTACATTGTTCAGCATATGGCTGTTTGGCTTCACCATCAAAGATTCTTGAGGAATCCAAAGACCTTGACCTTTGGAAAGGCTTTTCCTTTGGTCCAGGCTGACCGGGTTGTGGATCACTAGTCTTCTGAATGTTGTGCCCTTTGGTTATTAGGCTTCTTCGGTGAGACAAACCCTGGAAAGGATTACTGATTCGCTTTTTATAAATCAAATGGGAACCTAGCACTGCTAGATTTTCACCAAGTGGTTTCTGAACTACTGCTTTATTAGGGCTTTTAGCTCTAGGGGTGGGCTGTGTAGCAGGGAGCTTGGGGTGTTTTTCCAGTTTAATGCTTCCTGGCTGAAGCTCACTTCCCTGATTCCTGGCTTTGTGTCTATCCCTATGAGAAGGGCCCCGCCCTCGAGGCTTTGCAGACCGACCCTGCCTTTTCTTAACTCCATCTTTAGAAGGATAGTTATGCCCGATTGTCAGCATATCAGTGGAAGTGCCCTGGCTGTTGTATTTTTTCTGTTCTTCGTATTTTTGCATTAAGACGGCGTGTTTGGTTAAGTTGTCGACAGTCAGAACGGGGTTAATTCGTTTGATTATCTCATGTTCAACATCTCTAGGGATATTGTCCAAGTTATCCTCATCTCGCACAGGCCATTCTTCGGGTGGGAACTGAGCAGAGAAATGGCTGTGTTCTGTTTTGGCTTTTTCCTTTCTGGATATGCCGCGCCACAAGAAACTCAAACCAAACTTCTTGCCTTTTTCCCTGTCTCTCGTGCACAGTAAAGGTTTGGTGCTCTCACATATGTGATTCTCCTCATACACTGAAACTGGCCCATTCTGTGCCCAAGGTTTGAATTCCCCAAGACGTTTCTGTCCTTTTCTAGTCATTTCTGCAGCAGCTGGTGGCTCCTGAACATCCTGGGTGCACACATCAGGGCAACACCGGCAAGCCTGACAATGGGAAATGGGGACAGCATTCTCGTGGGTTAACTCTGTGCAGCTCTCCACGCTCACCAAATATGTCATGGAAGTTGGCACTGGGCGACTTTCTTCTGATAGGAAGACTCTCTTATTTTCCTGGGTGGTTGTGTTTGTAATGAAGTAAGTCTGAGGGGTAACTATGAAGTATCCTTCCCCAGTGTGATAAATCTTCCTTTCTTTAATTAGAGTTCCCAGAGTAGTGTAGAGAATATCTTGAGATGGAATTGCAATGCCTAAAACAAATAAGCATTTTACACTGACAGAATTTGACTGAGAAACATTTTAATGAGTGAAATCAATAACTCACAAATGACCATGTATTTGCTTGATAAACCCAGAGCTGATTGTAACGCAATTAATATGTCATTAAAATGCCAACAAAGCACAAATAATATTCATAATTTACTTTTAATAAGAATATAATTTGGCCCACACAAAGACATATGGGTAGGTTAATGGATAAATAGAAAAAAATCTGGGCCGGGCATGGTGGCTCACGCCTGTAATCCTAGCACTCTGGGAGGCCGAGGCAGGAGGATCGCTCAAGGTCATCAGGAGTTCAAAACCAGCCTGAGCAAGAGCGAGATCCCGTCTCTACTAAAAATAAAAAGAAATTAATTGGCCAACTAAAAATATATATAGAAAAAATTAGCCGGCCATGGTGGCACATGCCTGTAGTCCCAGCTACCTGGGAGGCTGAGGCAGAAGGATTGCTTGAGCCTAGGAGTTTGAGGTTGCTGTGAGCTAGGCTGATGCCACGGCACTCTAGCCTGGGCAACAGAGTGAGACTCTGTCTCAAAAAAAAAAAAAAATCTGAATTCACTCAAATACAAACCCATTATAAATTTAAATTTTAACTGAGGAAAGCATTCTTGGTGAATAAACATGAGAGTTTTGATCAATCACAGTCTCATAGCTTAAATATTCATAAGAACCTAAAGAAAAAATGAAAACCAGTCTGTGCTTGGATGAGGGCAAACTACCTAACACATGAATATAGTAGTATTTCAAAGCAAAAGGTAACAAAATAATTGTAAAAGAAATTCCCTTTTCAAAATAGCAGGGTTCAAAATTATATTATGAAAACAATGTTAAGAATGTTTGTATAAGAAAAATACTGGAAGAAAATATATCAGTATGTTAACATTGGTTTCCTTTGGGCTGTGGTACTTTTCTATATTTCTGGATTTTTCTACAACAAGTATATTCATTGTATAATGGGAAAAATAAAAAATATCCTTCTATAATCATGCATTAGGATATCATGCAGCTATTAAAAGAATGAGATAAATCAATATATGCTGGTATGGAAAGATCTCTAAGATTTTTTTCTGTTTTTTTTTTATTTTGAGACAGGGTTTCACTCTGTCACCCAGGCTGGAGTATAGTGGCATCTTCATAGCTCAGTCAAACTCCTCAAACTCCTAGGCTCAAGCAGTCCTCCTGCCTTAGCCTCGTGAGTACCTGGAACAATAGGCGCATGCCACCACATCTGGCTAATTTTTCTATTTTTGTAGAGATGGGGTCTTACTGTTGCTCAGGCTGGTCTCAAACTCCTGGCTTCAAGCAATCCTCCTGCCTCGGCCTCCCAAAGTGGTAGAATTACAGGCATGAGCCACTGTGCCCCACCTCTAAGACATGTTTGTAAGTTAAAAAGGGAAAGGTACTGAAAGAATGTATAGAAAATCCAATTTATGTTATAAAAAAGGAGATATATATCCAAATACAATTTATGAAAGTATACATATAAAAAAATAGCAGCTGTCACCTCTGGAAAGTGGAAATGAACTAATGGGAGGAGAGGGTAAATGAAATTTTCCTTTTTGCTTTTTGCACTTCTCGCTACAAAGTCTGATCTATTTGATCACTACTCATGACTAGAAAAAAAAGGAGACTGATCTATTTATTTATTGCCATTAGCATTTACTTTTGAAAAAGTTCATCCGGAAAGCAAAAGAAATACCCTTTATCAAATTTGTTGCCACAGGACTTTTGCTGGTGGAGTCTGATATAAGATTCTATAGATACAAGGTTCTCTAGAAGGAACCTTATTCAACCCAGAAATTACACTACTGGGTATCTACCCAAAGGGAAAGAAATAGTTTTGTCAAAAAGACACCTGCACTTGAATGTTTATTGCAGCACAATTCACAATTGCAAAGATGTGGAATCAACCCATGTGCCCATCAATTCATGAATGGATTAACAAATTGTGGTATATATATACCATGGAGTACTACTCAGCCATAAAAAGGAATGAATTAATGTCTTTTGCAGCAATTTGGATGGAACTGGAGACCATTATCCTAAATGAAGTATCTCAGAAATGGAAAAACAAGCACCACATGCAGTCTCTAATAATTTGGAACTAATTTATGGGCACACAGGGGCACAGGGAGAAGTAAAGGTCATTGAAAGTCAAGAAGTGGGCAGAGGAGAGGAGGGGAAGGGCAAAAATCTACCTAACAGGTACAATGAACACTATTTGGGTGATGGGCACACTCATAGCTCTGACTTAAGCATTACAAAAGCAATCTATGTAACAAAAACATTTGTACCCCCTTAATAGTTTAAAAATAAATAAAACCCAAGTGAATTTTATATAAAAGGTATCATCCAATTTACTTAGGTGTTCAAGATTATTTATAAATAGAAAACAAACACATGCAATGAACTGCGAATAGAGAAAAATGTATTACTCTACCTGAATAATGTTTCATCAAATGCTCCAAAAGTGATTCCTGTGTTACTACAGTCTGAGCCGCATTCATATCAGATATGGCACAGCAAAGAACTTCAGCCAAAGGTACAAACTGAGATTGAGCTATTGGATTCATTTGCACTGGAAAGACATCACCTACATCGAAGATGTAAAAAAACGGGGGTGTGATAAAGTTGATATAGTATAAAATGTTTGGAATTAATGAATCAAGAATAAAGACTGTACAGTAGGCAGAACTGCTATTCTTTCATCAGTCTTTACTCAGACTCTGTTAACATGGGAAGCACAATGATAAGAAACTATGGCAGAAAAAGATTTACATTATAGTCTCTACTTTTAAGAAGTCTGTAGTATCTGTCATCATTTCACAAGCAAGAGACAGTAAGTTTCCATAAGAAAGTATAAAGTGCTTTCAGAGTTCAGGAGGTCAGACAATGCTTATAAGCAGCTCACATCTTTCTAAGCATTTTTTCACATTAACTGTCTTTAGAAAGGTAGATAGGGGATTATTATTCCCTTAGTAAAGATACATAAAGTTATAGAAAGCTCAAGTAATTGTCCTAAGTCTAAAAGTAAGTTAAAGTGAGAGAGATAGGTCTTTTTGACTCCTAATCTGGTATTTTCACCATTCCACACTTTTCCTGATTGGGATGATCAGGAAGATTTTAAGAAGGGCAGAAGTGTTTTCCAATTAGCAAGAAGACATGGAGCAAAACCATGGCAGGAGGAAAGCATAAGGCATGTAAGAGCATGGATAGAGTCATCCTGGTTGGATAGAGTTTAAGGCTTATATAGGACCAAAGTGGAAGATAAGGCTGGAAATGTAATCTAGCCCATATTATCTTTTCTCCTGGCCAAAATTAGTTGTTACCAATTAAATGTTCTTGACCTCTCATTACTGAGGCTGAGTTTTAGATTCTGCTGGACATCCATGGGAACCCCTCAATCAACGGAAATGAAAGACTAGGACTCAGGAAAGAGATTTGGGAATCAACTAACAGAAATGAGATCTGAAGCTAAGGAATGGAATAAATTCTTTAATAGGAGAGTAAAGAAAAGGTGCCAAGGAACAACACCTAAGAGACTGTCTAAACATTTAACAGATAGTAGGAAATAGGAACCCACAAAAGAGACAAAGACACATACCAAAAGTACAAGAAAAATGGGTTTCAAAAGGAATAGCAAGTCAACAGTGTCAAATGCTTGAAAGAGATCAAAAGGGTTGAGGAAGGAGAAAAGCCACTGTATTTCTTGATTGTAAAGTGGCTGTTGGTGACTTTCAAAAAAACTGTTTTAGTAACAAGAAGACAGAAATTAAAGGTCAGATTCAAGGCAAGGGAGTTGGTAAGAAAAAAGTGAAATTAATGGGTTTTCCTTCTACAGCAAGGTTTCTCAACTTTGACACTTTTGACATTTGGGGTCAAACATATATAAGGTGACCAATAATCCCAGTATGCCCAGGATTGAGGTGTTTCCTGGGACACAGGACTTTCAGTGCTATAACCCTATAACTGGGAAAGTCACAGGCAAACTGGAATGGTTAGTCACCTAGCCAGATAATTTTGTTGTGGGGACTGTCCTGTGCATTAGGGGATTTTTTTTTTTTTTTTTTGAGACAGAGTCTCACTCCCTTGCCTGGGCTGGTTTCGAACTCCTGACCTTGAGCTATCCACCCGCCTCGGCCTCCCAGAGTGCTAGGATTACAGGCGTGAGCCACCGCGCCCGGCCACATTAGGGGATGTTTAATAGCACCCTAGCCTCTATCCACTAGATGCCAGTAGCATTCCCCACAGTTACAGCAACCAAAAATGTCTCCAGACATTGCCAAATGTCCCCTGGAGGGCAAAATCATCCCAGTTTGAAACCACTGTTCCAGACCATTTGTATGAGAAATCTGACTGTAGAAGGGGAGAAACGGATCACAAACCAGAAAGGAGTAGGATCAAATGAATACAACTGTGTGAGTATGTTGAGATTTTCTTAAAATAAGATCTCTGCTCCTTTGGATACAAAAAGGAAGGGCTTAGTGGAGATGATGGGAATGATCCTGGGAGCAAGAAGATCAGTAAGATAGCAAGATCCCAGAGAACAGGAAAAGGAATGTGACCAAAGGCACAGGTAGAGGGGCTAGCTCAGAAATAAGGAAGATAGTGCTTCATTTGAGACTTGAAAAAAAGAGTAGAGGGTGGCAGAAGACCAAAAATATATTGAGGCAGGGAAGGAAAAAATTTTAGTACAGCAAGGTCATTTGATCTCTGTGAGTTAGACAGGAAAGGATGTGAGTAGGAAGAGGGAAAAAATGGGAGGAATGGGGGATGGAGGGTGGAAAGTGTTTGTTGTTGTTGTTGTTGTTGTTTTAGAGATGAGGTCTGGCTAGGTCTCCTGGGTTCAAGTGATCCTCCAGATCCTCCAGCCTCCTGAATAGCTGGCACTACAGGTGTTTGTCACCACACCTAGCTTAAGGAGCTATTTTTTTGTTTTGTTTTGTTTTGTTTTGTTTTGTTTTGTTTTGTTTTGTGTGAGACAGAGGCTCACTCTGTGGCCTGAGAATCACCTGAGTACCTTGCTAAGGTGCAGATTCTGATTCAGAAGGTCTGGGGCAGAGCCCACGATTCTGCATTTCTAACAACCTCCCAGGGGATGTTCATACTGCAGGTCTGAGTACTACTCTTTGGGGTGTTAGAGGATTAGGGTGTTAATGATAACAATGTTAAAGTAGCTGACCATTCAACAAATAAACATGGTCCTGCGGCTGCATGGGGAGTCAAGTGTAGCCAGAAGGAGGTTAAAGGATTCAGAAAACTTTACTATCCCCTGCACTTAACTCCCAGTGACAGTGGAGAAACCAGTGCATTATACTGGTTGTTGAGGGAGGAAAGAAGGTGACGGATTGATGAGGTTTCATGAAGGGTTGAAGCCAAAGCTGGTAGGTGGCCCATACTGTATTCTTTTTATATCTGCCTGAAAATAAAGGACTTCCATAAGGAAATCCATAAGCAGTTTGCTACTTATACATTCAGTTGTTCTGTTCCCTTGCTTACTTAGGCTTTTCTATCTGACATTGGAAGGTCACATCACAGGATAGAATTGCTGTCTGCTTCTGCAGGATCTCCTCTTGGTGTGGTTGTGGCTGCCCAGCTGGGTGATGCTATGAGGCCTATAGCATTCTGAGAAGCCAGGATGAATGACTAATCAATTAATTAGCATTTCAAAGGGTGGCAACAGATAATGCCCTGAAACTCCCTGTCCAAGTGGGACATTAATTTACCTAAAAGAAAATCTTCCTTGAAACTCAATTTCTGAGCTAAGGATAACAAGACTTTCTCCCTATCCTCACTCACTCTTGGCCTTTCTTCTTTCTCTCCACATCTGAGATTTACTTTCTTCTCTTTCATCTCCCTCCTCAACCAAACAAAATGTGAAACTAAAGTACAATTTTAAATATTTTTATGCTTCCTTAATATAACTTTATGTGCTTTGTTAAAATAAGTGACTTTAATTAAACTTTTATATCTCTCTTCCTCACCTCCAAAAAAGAGGTTTTTCTCTTGTATGTTATTTTTTATTTTATTTTTTTTTAAATAGAGACAAGGACTCGCTCTTGCTCAGGCTGATTGGGAACTCCTGACCTTGAGCGATCCTCCCGCCTCGGCCTCCCAGACTGCTAGGATTACAGGCGTGAGCCTCCGCGCCCGGCCTCCTGTATATGATCTTGAATTGATTACCTCTCCCCATTGCATGGACTAGAGGCCCTTAATTTTTAAAAAGGGGAAGAAAAAGTTCACCCCTCCTTGAAAGACAAGGGCTAGAAGTGCAGGCAAAACCTAAAAAGGCTTTGCTCAACTGCACAGTACCCACTCAAGCCTCACCTCACCTTTTCCCTAAACCCAGTCACTCTGAACTTCAAGACACGGTGGCAGAGGACACTGAAAGAAGAAAGGTGAGTGGCTGGACAAGTCACTGGATAGAGTTTGGTGTCCCTGCCGCACCCACCCGCCAGGGCTGCCCAAGTCTGTGCCCTGGAAGGAGCACAGTACTGCGCTCCCACTGTGCCTTTGGGCTAGAAGTGAAGCAACCCATTTTCTAGTTCAATCCTTAAGTATATTTCCTCTTTTCATAGGAAAACCAATAGTCAAAATTGATTTTTCTTGGGGCTGGGAAAGAGGTGCCTGGAGCTTCCTATACGTTTGTTTGCAATCTCCTGTGAATCTGTAACTATTTCAGTATAAAAGTGAAAAAACAGATCTTTCAGAAAGCGTTACTTTTAATTAACGTCTCAGAACTTTTTCCTTATACTGTGTTAAAACCCCAAACAACTTTTTTAAAAGAACCCTAACACTACTTGCCAAATCCAAAAATACTCTTAGAAAATTTATTCTTAATTCCTACCATGGCATTGGGATGGGTATTTTAAAAGAGTAAACAAATCTACCACCAACTAGGAAGACTAATTGCTTTTTTTCCCTCCTTAAAATTAATGCAACTATATGTAAACAGCACTTTAGAGGACGCGTTGAATCGCTTTTAACCTCTGTGGTGGAGCTCCCTCTAGGCAAAGCCTACAGAAAATTAGTTCCTCGGTACATTTTCTTCAGAGCGGTTGCTAAGCTGCGTCCTTCAGGTGCATAAATCACCAGGACTTTTCTTTGTGCAGGAAAGCAGAGTGAACCCTGACATGAGAACACTAACGACAGATGTGGAAATCATTTCCAAGCTACAGCCATAGTCTGTTTCGGTTACTTTTGCACTCCTTTGGTTTTGGAATACATAACTCTTAAGAGAGTTTTCAACTGAAAATTAACTTTCTGTGCAGAAGTTTCCATTTATAGATTTTATAGATGTAACCAGATTTCACAATAAGAGAAGGCCAGCCCTTTGGCTTTGTCTTCTACTACTATGGAGTAAATTGAAGAGTACCCTTAAGTGTAGGCCTGCCATGGACCTTTGACCCTTGATCTGGGGCAGGAATTAGAAGGCTAAGGAGAGACCGGGAGCCAGACAGTAAACAGTTGACAACAATGTTCCCTCTGTTTACACAGTCTTATACTCTTGTGTGCCTCAGAAATGGAAAAAGTGCTTAAGCTGCAAGACTGGTTTCACAAAAAATACCAACAAAGTAGAACCATATAGATGAGGCCATTTGTGCCTGCTACATTTTTTGCAAAGGGTTTTTGTTGTTAATTTACTGATTCCATGCTTACTCCAAAAGGATTTAATTGCTGTATAAATTTTTTTTTTTCATTTCCAAGTCATGACAAAAGCAAAGGATGATTTTAAAAGCAATTTTTTTTTTTTTTTGAGACAGAGTCTCACTCTGTCGTCCCAGCTACAGTGCAATGGCATCATCATAGCTCACTGCAACCTCAAACTCCTGGGCTCAAGTGATCCTCTTGCCTCAGCTTCCCAAGTAGCTAGGAGTACAAGTTCACATCACCACACCCGGCTACTTTTTTCTATTTTCAGTAGAGACTGGGTCTTGCTCTTGCCTCAGGCTGATCTCTAACTCCTGAGCTCAAGCAGTCCTCCCGCCTCAACCTCCCGGAGTGCTAAGATTACAGGTGTGAGCCACCGCACTAGGCCAAAAGCAATTATTCTTTTAAAAGTCCACTTTTTGAGGCCAAAAAAAAAAAAAAAAAAGAATGGCACAGGCAAATTAAATGTATGTAGCATGTGGATGCCCAATCAGCAAAGGAAAATACTGAGCTCTTCACTATCAAAAGCTGATGACATCCAATGAAGTCCAGGGCAGGCATTCCTGGCTGACAATCCCAGAATCAGCCTCCTGCAGGATGGACATAGACTCATATAACCCCAGGCAATTAGTCCCTTTCCCCAACTCTGCCCTGGTGCCTAATGACAGTGCCCTAGAAAGCCCCTGGCCAGTAGGATCAGACCCCTGGGAAAGTGTGACTTGTTCCTGGAGTTGTTGACAATAGCTCAACAATAGTCCTATTCAATGTAAGACCTCATCAAAGTTCTGAGGAAAACAGGTGGTTTCTTTATGCAAGGACACAGAGGCCCCCTCCATAAGCCTCCGGTGGAAGGTCTCTAGAAGAATACCCTTTCCTGGCCATTTTCTATTAGCAAAAAAAGTGGCTCAAAGAGACATTTCCTGGCCAATGCAGGAGGTGTGAATACTCATACCCCAATGTAAGATATCAAGAGGAATGCCTATGACAAATGTGGACACAGCGAGATTGCTTTTCACCAGACCCAGCAGGACAGCTGGAGGGAGCAAGCAAGCCCTCCCCAAGAACTGTGGTACTGGAGAAATCGTCAACTAGGACCATAGACTCCTTAAATCTGCCAGTCACAGATTATCAGTGGGCAGCTTTAGTAAAATTAAAATAAGCCTAAACTTGGCACTCTTCTAAGTGGGAAAGTTGGCATCAGCATACTGGCCAGTCCAGTGAACTCATTTTTCCCAGGGGTGATGGGTGCAAAGAGCACAAGCCAATGGGAGTGTGACTGTGATGAGGCCCAGTACCCCAAGAAAAGGTCTGACACAGGGCAGCAATGTTAGGGTTCAAACAGCATATTCATGCCATGTCTTGCAGGTGATTAAAAATCAGTTTAAGGTGAGGTTTGTTATCTTAAGCATTTTAGAGGAAACACAGCCAGACACATACAAAGCTTATGATCTAGGGTCACCAAGTAAAAAAAGGTAGACCCAAAATCACTATAGTCTGCTTAGCCCAATCCTATGTTTGCTCTGTCCACTGAGGACACCCTGGAAGTAAAAGCATCTTTATAAAAACTGAGTATATTTATTTTGATATCTGAATGCTCTAGTAAAATTTTAGGGACAAAATTAAAGTTTTACCTAAAAATTGTACCTTTAAGGGAAAAAAATTAACTACCATGCTTATTTTACATTTATCTTACATTTTTTAAGGCACCTAAACAAATTCCAAGAGGGATCTGGAATTTAAATTCTGACGTTTTGATTTGAGACGCTTGAATCTGATTTTAAGGTCCGTAAGAGACTGTGCTAGCAAATATGCAAAACAGAGGAAAGATTTCTCTGGAAATTTGGAAAGCATGCACATCCACAATTTTTTTATGTCACACTAAAACATGAATTGTCATAGAATTAAATTCTAGGCAAAACTAATCCTAATATTACTTATTTCATATTTAAAACACAAGCCTTACTGTAAAAACAGTCTCTATACAAATGTGTTTATGGACTCTGTGCTGGGCAGTCTGCCAGAAATTCATGCATTATTGACCTTCAAGTGGTTTAACCGAGCCGCTCTAACTCAGCTAATTACCCGGACACATGAAATCTGAGACCATCTTTTTGGGCGCCTGTATTGAATCACACTGTGGGAAAGGTATCTTCTATGTGCATTAGAGATGACAATAGAGCATGAATAAAACAGCCTGCAGATACACTCAACTTTAATAAAAAAGGATGTTTTGTTCAGAGTAATCCAAGAAGCTTCCTTGTATTTTTAAACCGTTCTTTTATCCAGTACAGGATTTCCACCAAATTTTTTTAACATTAAAATTAATCCTGTACTTTTAAAAATGAAAGGATTTTGTAACAACATGCTCCTCATCAGAGATAAGATGCTGTGCAAAAGCTTCGAAAGCTTTAAATAATTAGATCTATTGTGCTATAACATCAAATAGGTTCAGAAAATCAAACGAAATGGAAACAAAAAGAAGAAAAGTTTCAGGCCAGCAAAACCAAGCCCTTCTCCATGTCTCCCTTTTATTTTGGTAAAGTAAAAGAATGCAAACACTTTCCTCCACATTTAGAAACAAAAGAGTACCAAGACTCAGAAGCTGGCTGTAGATCTAAAGGTAATTGGGTTATCTGCCATGGAAGCTGAAATTCTTTCTCAAGCACCGTGATGTTTATTTTGGACTCCTAGACAAATGGCTCCCTTCTGGGACATGCCCTCTGCTGAAAAGCTATAAAGGCTTCCCTTTAGAAGCCTGAGCTATTCAACAGTTGGAGCCTTTAGTAATATCTTCTTTAATAATCACATTTCAACCTGTCAGGATTTTGTGAATTAGCGGTCTCTGTCTTTTCAAGTGATATATCCACTAATATCCACACTATCAGTTGAGTCGCAGAGGCCCTGGACCAATTATAACAGACCCCACGATTTGGTTGTCTGACAACACTTAGAAACAGAGAAGACTGAGGTGACTCAAACCAGCTGGTTTTCAAAAAACATTAAAATGATTCACACTCAGCCCAAAGCCCTTCAGGCCCTGAGGTGCCTTTCCCTAAACTCTTTTCCCTTCAAGACTTCCACTCTGAAAACAAAAAAGGAGAAGAAGGAAGACTTCCACTCTGGATATGTTACTGACTCTACCCGAGTGTGTTAGTTTTCAGTGGCTGTCAAAAGCAATTATTGCAAATTCAGTGGCTTCAAACAACACAAATTTATTATCTCACAGTCTATAGGTCAGAAGTCCGGGCAGCTTGACTGGTTCCTCTGCTTCGGTCTCAGAGCCAAAATCAGAGTGGTGGTCAGCCCGGGCTCTTTACTGGAGACTCGAGGGGGAGAATCTGTTTTCGCACTCATTCTGGTTCTTGGCAGAATTCAGTTCCTTATGGTTGTAGGACTGAGGACTGAGGTCCCTATTCCCGTGATGGCGGTCAGATGGGAGCCTCTCTCAGCACCCACCTGCATTTCTCCTCAGGTTGCCCCCTTCATCCTCAAGGACAGCACTGACTCCTTGTCACACTTCGATCCTCTTTGACTTGCTCTTCTGTTGCGTCGCTTCTGCTTCTAGCCACAGAAAATTCTCTGTTTTTAAGAGCCCCTGTGACTAGACTGGGCCCACCCAGAGAATCCCAAATAATCTCCCTAACTTAATGTCCATAACCTAATTACATTTGCGAAGTCCCTTAGGATGTGGGCATCTTTGGGGGACCATTCCACCAACCACACCAGCTATAAGGGTTGGGGGCAAAGAACAGCTAAGGAGAGAGGTACAGCTTGTAAAAACGGTTACAGCAGAGAACATCCTTTCTCTGCCCTCCAGGAAACCTGGGGAGATTAGAGGTGACTCTTCTCCCCAAGATTCTGGAGGCCACACAAACAAATGACAGCGACTGGCAGTTCATCTGTCAGTCAGGTGATGAATATAAAATGCCACAGTACAAAGCTGGGGGAAAAAATCCAGCACCAAAGTTGTTATTTGACTAATAGGTAAATAAATATTCCTTATGATGTTTTTAAAAGCTGTCCTTTCTATTCACATCGTCCTCACGTCACAAGTGAGCCCCACACTGGGAGTCAAGCGATCTGAGCAAGGTACCAGGGCTCTAATCCAGATTCTGCCACGTGGCCCTGTGTGAGCCAGCACTCTTCTCTGGGTCTCAATTCCTTTGCCTCTGTGTGTGGGACTGAGCTAGCAGTCCCAAAAATGTGTTCTGTGCAACATTCATTCCATGAAATGCTCTGCAAGAAAAAGGGTCCCCAAGGCCAAATGTTTGAGAAATGCCACTTGGAGTGACAGGAGTATTGTTAAAGACTCTGGAAATGTCTGTAAGGAACAACAACTTGGTTTATTTAACCCAATGTTTTCTGATCGTATTTGACGACAGACTTCTCAGGGTGACTCTCCTGCACTCAACTGGCCTCTCCCTGGATAGTCTGGACCTTCCCACATCTGTGATCTTGCACCTGTCGCCTTCCCCTACAGCTTTCTTCCCCACACCTCAGTGTTTCAAAATCCTCCCTGTCATTTAAGACTGACTCAAACGCTGAGTGACTCTATCATGAATATTCTCTAAGCCCATTGACTGAAATATATTCTCCTTCTTCACATGTGCCACTTAAATATTTCATGAGTGGCCACCAAGGTTTGGCATTAGGCACTCATAATACACTGACATTATTTATAATGGCACAGTCCCTCAATCATTCCTTATCCAGCAAATATTTATTGAGTATCTACTATATGCCAGTTACCAAGGTTACAACAGCAAGCAGGACACAGCCCTGGTTCTCAAGGGCTTCAATTCTAGTGGAAGGAGCCAAAGGTTGGAGGCGATCATAATCCAACCTGAGGGCTATTATTGGGGGGACTGGGACTCAGTATTCCTGGGTCCCCTGCCTGAATACTGTTCTTACAAGTCTGTGGACACCTGGGGAGGACCATCATGAGGAAGAAGAGCCAGACTTGTCCCTGTGAGGCCCTGGGTACTAAGACAACCTAGGATAATAAAGGGAGCCCTGGAATTGGTCAGGCAGACCTGGGCTCAAATTCTCCACTTCCACTTACTCTGGGCATTCTTTGCATGTTAATAAGTGACCTCAACTGTTCAAGATGAATAACAGCATCTGTCTCAAAGGTTATTGCGGGAAGACACTTGAAAATACCTGGAATAAGATTTGACGCATGTTAGTCTTTCCATCGATATGAGCAGTCTTTAACTTTTCTTCCCAAATTAGGTATATGAGCTTGATTATCCTTTGTTCCATGTCATTATTAGTACTCCGAGTTTTTCCTGTAGGGCCCTGGTTGGGCAGGTGGATGGATTTCTTGGCCAATCTTGACTTTTCCTTTCCCAACTCCCATAGCCTATTTGACCAGACACCAGTGCTGACCATGACCTTCTCCCTACCTGGAAGTAAACGACTTATATGCTGGCAAAGCCTACCACTAGCCCTTCTTTGCTTCTGAGAGGCATACCTTCATAGTCCATCCTATCCAGTGACATTTTATTGTGACCCCTTGTGGCAGATAACATAAGTTGTTGGCCCATTCAATACATGTTCCCAATCTCCTTTTACCTTGCCTTCTTCTAGTGTGGAAGCAAGAAAGTTTAATAGTCAGTTTCCCAGCCTCACTTAAAACCAGCAGACATGTGACATAATTGTGGTCAATGAGATTTTTTTTTTTTTTTAAAAAGCTCTTCATTTTTTATCCTTTCTCCCTTGACTCTTTCTTCCTGCTTAGATCTTGAAGAGGATGCAGCCATCTTGTGAACATGAGGTGACAGGCACAACGTCAAAAGGCCACCCTCTAAGTAAGGCACAGCAGAAAGAAAGTGCAAGCCCAGATCTGACAGCCTTGCTGTGCTGTGCTTGCTCCAGGTTACCTACTTCCAAACTTCTTGTGATGTGAAACAAACCTACCCCTCATTTGTGCAAGGCATTTTTAGAGGGTTTCTAGATAGAATCTGCAACAAAACACCTCTCTAACCAAAATAACATCTGACATTTAAACACCGTAATTGCCAGAAGCTAGAATGCCACGCTGATGGGTGTGTTCAGAAGCGGTATCAGGGCTCCTGCTGCTTTACCTGTATCACATCAGGTCTGGGAATGCAGAAGCTTTGGGACAAGATGCAGAAGCTTCACCTAGTCCTGCTAGTTTTCACCTGCTTGGGGAAATCTGTACCAAAAAGGTAATGATAGGCACTCTCTTGGATGAGGAAGGATTTCCTTACTGTGTGCAGAAATCACAGGGGGGAAGATAAGAACCGTCACAGCTGTTCACAGAACAGTGCACTCTCAAAATGGGTGTCTACAGTTACAGCCCTGAAAACAGGATGCCTTTCAATCACTCCTGAAAGGAAGCCTGGTGAAATGAAGACAATAGCCAGCATCACCTTAGCATCAATGTTGGATTAACTCAGGACTTAAAGAGGAAAATACTGACTAACCCCATTTCTATTTCAGAAGTGGGTAATCCCTGCCATTTGTTGAAGAAAGTTGCCTTCTGTCCCAAAAGAGCCTGAACCCACCCAGGCCCCAGGTCTCTGTGGCTGGGTCGTCTGGGAGGTGGATTAAGCAGAGCCGAGGCCTCCTGCTCCAAGAGGACTGGGCTCTGTGGTGACAGGAGCTGGGAGACGGCTCTGCTTTGCGTCACAAGATAAACACACATAATACTATCTTCTACCCCAGACTACACACATATACACATGCCCGTATCTCTCCTGCTGATGGAGGTGGGGGTCGGGTGACCCAGAATAATGAGTGAGTCCTGCCCCAGAGTCCAGGGAGGCCTTTGCATGTCCACAGGTGCTTGCTCATGCCCCCTCAGCGGGCCTGCCCTGACCTGTTGGACGCCCTCTCTCCCAGCCTCTGAACCGCGAGCGCCCCAATCTGGAAAGCATCACTGAGTTTCTGCATCAATGGTCTCTTTCAGTCTCCAGACTGTCTGCTGTGCTCCAAATGCTTTCAAGTTGATTACAGACTCTTTTGGCCTCTGAAATATTAACTTTAAAAGATAAAAGCCACTCCAGGATACAATTCCCATAAATGTAGTTTTACCGAGAAGCATTTCCAGGCTGTTAGAAATTTTTAAGACACGAACTGTTCAACTTTAAGACTGTGAGTCCCCTTTTCTTCAGCACAGAAGTCTTCATATAACATCTGGGCAGATGTGTGATTGCACCTCAGCAGGACTTCAGCATATTTTCACAAGGTCTCTGCCTTACAAACCAAATGTAAAGGTCACAACCCCTGAGAAATCTTCAGAGAGGCTGTAGGTCAGCAGCTCTGATCTCTACATCGGAGGGTCAACCTGATCGCTGCTTCTAGGAGCAACCTACTTCACACTAAGCCATCCATCACCGCACCTTTGCCCCAGCCATCCTGAAGGTTTTCCCAGAGTGTGTCTAGGCAGAGCCTGCTAGGTCCATCTGCAGAGGTCATCTAACCTCCGCCTTGGCCTTGCACACTGACATGGCTCCCCAATCCACTCCAGACAAGCACTCGTACTGTTTTCCTTTCTCTTGGGTTTCAGCCAGAAAAGAAGCCCTAAAATCCTAATATCTCTTTTAAATACACGTGTTTCCTAGCTTATTGCTTCCCTAGCCCCCTCATCCTCCTTTTTAGGCACCTAAGACTGACATTCTCCATTTACTCATCAAATATCCCCTCTTCCAAGTGCCTAAGACAGCACTCCCACTCCTGAAGGTCTTTTCAACTCTAGCTCCCTTCACCAACCCTCATGCCCCGGCCACCTCCTCCCCTTCCTACCTCCACCTCAGGCTTCTGCCTGGCAGCCCAATGCATGGTGCCTCAGCTCCAATTTCAGGGGGCAAAGCCAATTCCTGTGAGCCTGGAGCCACAGAGACTGCTGGGTCACAACCCACGTACCTGTCCTGCTTCCCCCATGGCCTAATGGGGCAATTGTTAGCAAGAGAAGCAGAGTCTTTGTCTTTGAAGGATCGGGGTGTTTTTGAGGTATCGCTGAAAACTTGGGATCCTCAGCTAAGTTATTTTACAACTGCCTAATGAGAGACTCTAGAGAGATTTACCTAACTCTGAAGGTGCGTTTACATTTCAAGGGAAAATGAGGCCCAGGACCTTGGAGAAATGTCTAGTTCATAAAAACTGGAGCCACCAGAGCCAATCTGGTTCCTGGAAAATGTATTTATATTCCAAAAGGTTACAGGGAAAACCCAAGAGCTTTTCCATTCTGTCTCCAAGCAGCAAAATTTTTTCCTCCCTCTTTTCCAGAGAGAAGAGGGAAGTAGTTGCCTTTTTCTCCTGAATATAACAAAGAAAATATATTTTTCTCTGTCCCTCACCTGTGGCGTATCTGCCCACTCGAGTTGGAGATTTTTGCATCTGGCTTTCATCATGCCACCTTGGGGTAAGCACTGGAGCAGGAGGTGACCACACCGTTACAACCATTTACACAATATTATCTTATTATGCAAATAACTAATCTGTCTCTGACCCAGAACACCTCCTGTGGGCATTCAGAATAAAATTAATAAAGATGAATATTAAAAGCCCAACAGTTATGGCAGCAAGAATGATGGGGTCCTATTTGTTACATGGTTTATGGGAACAGACAGACGAGAGCCCTGTGGCTGGCAGGATCTGAGCAATATCCGTGGGAAACCAGCACAGACCTACCGGAAGGACTGGGAAGTTTGTTAGCCAGGGATTAGGATACAAGCTTGGAAAATGCAGCCCAAACGGTACTTTTCATTTTGCTCTTTGCTGTGGGTGAGAGGGGAAAGGGCCCAGGAATTCTTGGAGGTGGCCTTTAGGAGAAGAAGCTTCCATTGCTCTGTCCTACAGGGGAGAGGAGAGTAGGTTCATTAGCTCCAACAGCCAGGGCAGCTCTGGGAGGACTGCAGAGCCAAGATACGCAACACACGGAATGTATCTGGCTTACTTTCTCTGCTCCCCGCTGTCCTTAGTTCCCTTGCTACCCCAGCCCGTTTTCCTGTCCCAGAAGGCACTGCACTAGTCCCCTCACACAGGGGAAATGGGAGTGGACGGGAGAAATTTGAATGCTGATGGTTCTGTTGGTTAGGAGCAACCACGTGCCCACAGGGAGAGGGGACACAGAACCTGGGGAGATGGAAATGCTGAGGAATGTGGAGTGAAACCTCCCTGAGGGGCAGAAGGAGCCCTGGAGCCTTCTCTTACTGTGGCCAAATGGGGGGAAGGACAGCTCTAAAATGCCACCCTCTTGCCCACATTTTGCCTCCCTTTTTGCATTTCCTCCAGGAGGGAGGAAACAGCTTCTCCCTGCAGCTGTGATTTTATCTCTGTAAATGCTGGATTTAACTGTTAGGGGTTTACTTTGCTGTGAGGAAAAAAAGAGGGGTTTTAAAACAAATTTGTGTTGTTTTCTGTGCTACTGTGTCTGAATGTATGGCAGAAATTAATTTGGATGTTATAGGCTTGTCATAAGTGCTAAATAAAAAGGGACTGTTCCATCAGGGAAGCTGCAAAGAGTGAATCGATGTCTTTGCTGTTGCCACCTGTGGGTGGTGATAAGGAAAACCCCCATCTATTACTTGGTGCATCAGCCACCTGAGACCCCCCACCCCTCATGGAAGACCCGCATCAGCATCATACTAAGCTATTACCTGGTCTATCAACTAATCTATTACCTGGAGCATCAGCATAACACTAAACCTATTACCTGGCGCATCAACTAATCTACCACCTGGTACATCAACATAATACTAACCTATTACCTGGTGAGCATTAGCCACCAGAGACCCGCCCCCTCACCCCTTGAACCACCCCAACTTAATAAAAGTGGGAAAAATCGGAAGACGGTGCTCAGAACTTGGTGGCGAGGCCCCTCTGAGCCCGCCTGCGAATAAACTTTGATTCTCCGACTCTCCATGTGCCGCTCAGTTTGTCCTCAGGACCACCCGCTGTAACACTTGCTGTAACAGTGGGATGAATGACTCTTAACCCTGGGGTTCAGGAGGTAATCAGAAAACCGCTGGCTTCCTACTACTAATGGAAGCCTGAAATCTTATCAGACTCCAGGTGTGGGAGACAGAACAAGTCCCTGTGCAGAATTTTGCCCTTCTGTTTGCCTAAAAAAGGCATTATGCCAAAAGAGCATAGAAAGGGAGCAGTTTCCAGATTGAGGTACACTTTTGGGAGTTTTCCTAATGGTTACTAGAAACATGCCTTTTTGAAAAGGACCCCTTAAGCTTGCTAATGAGCTCTGGTGGAAATCAGATGCGCCCATTTTTGGGGTGGGTCAACTTGGTCTCTGTGACTGACAGGAGTGAAAGGCACTTTTTAAAAAATCCCCGCTAGAAAGGCCTAGCTAGTCAGGCAGCCTCTCAGTTTTGCATAAGGAAGGGGCAGCTATCTCCATCTGCTGCCTGAAGCAAGGAAAAACCAAGGGATCAGGGGCAATCCTAGATTCCCAGGTTTCCCCCAATTGCCTGGGCCTGACTCACCAATGCCTGTTGTAGTTTGCAGCTCTTCTAAACTGAAAACAGGTGTGGTCACCCTGCTTAGTGAGCAGGACTCAGACTTTGAGACTGTTGAAAGACACCCCTTTGTGGGGCCATGAGCTGTGGAAGGACCCGTGAATGCTGGGGACCTGTCTGGATCGCACACGGACACCCATGGAAAAGGCTGTTCTCTGGCGAGGCCACTGCTGACGGAGCCTCTTTCCTGGTGGAATTTCTATCGCTAGCTGCAAGGCAGAGAATATCATATGGCAAGAAGCATGGTCCCTCTGCCCACTCTGGGTAGAGTGAGTCAGGTGGGACTTTGGGCCTCCTCCCAGGGAGATCTCATTGCTATTGGCTTTGTGTGTTCGGCCTTTCTGACTTTTGAGTCTGGCGAGTTGTGCCTTTCCTGGTTCCGGCAGAGGCACTCAGCAATCAGCTAGCGGCTAGCGTGACTCGACTCCCTCACCTTTCTCCTGGTACCCACACCTCAGGAAGGCAGTCTGATAATTCAGTGCAGCTGTCACCAGAGAGGGCTGATCCTCTCTCTAGGCCTTTCACTGGGTCACGATCAGGATGAGAAGGGCAACAGAGATCCATTTTAAAATTCAGAATTCCACCCTGACCATTCTTCTGGACACGATGTATTTCCCCCTCCCCTAACACTAATCCCAAATCAGCTTGCCTGTAAGGGGTTTTAGGGGATTCAGACTTAATTAGATCTGTTTAAATTGTGTGAAAATGTTCTGTAAAGACGCTTTGTCTCTCTTGTACCCAAACCTTCCAGACAAAAGGTCTAGATGAGAATGGAGGGTAACACAAAAAATTAGAAGTTATAGTAATGATTCATGCTGATTCTGTAACAATGCAGGGAAAGCAAAAAGCAAGGCCCCCAAGGGAAGGAAAACTTTCCGCCATGGGGTTGGGGTGGGAAGGGGATTAATGATCTTTGTTCTGCAGAATCTGCTCCCGGAGCCCTCCTCCCAGAAGGAAAGCCCTCCCACCCTGCTGCCCTGTGTCCCTCTCCCTAACTGCTTTGCTGGCTGCAGTGATAACTTTGAGTTCGACCTACTAGCTGATCATACTATTCCTGCCTGACAGCTCTGACCACAGATAGTATGGGATGGTCCCAGCTCCCGCATTTTCCAAGCAGAACACCTCCCGATGTCATCCACGCAGCGGGACAGACGAGTTGGTGTCATGAGCAAGCAGGACTGCTGGAAACTGACTACCTCCAGGCCATCCCTCAGAAAACAAGAAATGGGCCGGGCAGGTGGCTCACGCCTGTAATCCTAGCATTCTGGGAGGCCGAGGTGGGCAGATTGCTCAAAAGTCAGGAGTTTGAAACCAGCCTAAGCAAGAGTGAGACCCCATCTCTACTAAAAAAAATACAAAGAAATTAATCGGACAACTAAAATATACAGAAAAACTTAGCTAGGCATGGTTGCTTATGCCTGTAGTCCCAGCTACTCGGGAGGCTGAGGCAGAAGGATCGCCTGAGCCCAGGAGTTTGAAGTTGCTGTGAGCTGGGCTGACGCCACGGCACTCTAGCCTGGGCAACAGATTGATACTCTGTCTAAAAAAAAAAAAAAAAAACAAGAAATGAACTGACCTGAATTATTTGGAATGAAGTAGGAGACCCCAAAACTTATCAGCTGATGAGAAGCCACATTAAGAGTCCTGCCCACTTGTGCTGCCTAATGCAGGTATGTCCCACTTGGGGGCCCTAACAATTATAAACTCTGTTGTGCCATGTGTGCCCTCTGTGGTTGTGTGTATGAAAGGCAGGCATTAACTTAACTCTGGTGAAAACACTGATTTATACCTACAGGTGGTTACCAGAAACATTCAAGTGTTTAAAAAAAACCACCCAGGTAGATCAAGTATCTCTTAGACACATACTCTGTGGGCAACGTACCTACAATGACAGTTATGCCATTAGAAAGGTGGTATGAAATTCTACAGAAGACAGAATTTGCTAGATTTCTTCCTTGCAGGCCATGGCAAAGTCTACCCAAATTATTAATATATCCAGCTATGCCTTAGGCCAGATTAATACAGAAACTTGAGGAAGCCACTAGGCTTTCTAAGGTAGACCTTTATGGTAAATGAGATTTATTCAACTGACTAAAACCAGAAGCCTTGGAGGGCGAAGCTAAGACCAATACAGTGGGTTGACCTCATCCTGCCCTTAGAGTTCTGCAGGCAAGAGTTAGATAGGTGCTATTTAAGACAAACCCAAAGGATTTGGGCCTAGCACCTGCAGGTCAAATTAAAACAAAATGACTAATGCAGTGACATATTATGGAAAATTTACTAGTAGCCAACTATGGAGAAATGCAAAATGTGGAATGATGGAGTATAGAGAAAATAGGTTTATGTTTTGGCACAGTTGGGGCTTTCTGAATAAATTTCGCTGAAAACAGGATCCTGGGCTAAAAGCAAGCCTTGGAAAATTAATTTACAACTGTATAGATGGAGAACTCAAGATAGATTTACCAAACTCTGGAGGTATGTGTTTATATTTCAAGGGAAAATGAGGCCCAGGACATTGGAGACATCTCTAGGTCAGAAAGCGGGAGCCACCAGGGCTTATCTGACCCCTGGAGAGATGTTTTACATTCCAAGGTTAGAGAACCCAGAATCCTTTCCTTCCATTCTACAAATAGCAAAGGATTTTTTGTCCCCCTTTGGGAAGGGGAGGGAGAGGTAATTCCCTTTTTCCTGTGTAAAGCAGAGAGAATTTTTGTCAGTCCCAGGCATATGGCACGTCCAGCCACTTGTGTGGGAGGTTTTCCCATCTGCTTTTCATGGCATCATCCCAGGGCTGATGCAGTTATATAATAATTAATCTGGTCCCACCACAGGTTGTCAGTGTGAGAAGCTTGTGGACCCGCTCCTCAGCAAAACAAAGCTGGCAAAAACTATTAAAAAAACAACCATTTAAAGTCTCTGGAAATCGTTTTATGGGCATTTGCCAAATGAAGAATCATTCAAGAAAAATCTACTAAAACTTGGTCAGAATAGTGAGAGTTGGTGGCCACTGATCCATGATCTGCTCCCTTCCCCACGTACCCCCAACCTCTAGCTCAGCTTGACGTGAGCTCCACTACAGATGGAGTGTGGTCAGGAATCAGGGCTGCCTCTCCTCTCAGTTTCCAATAGAGGTTTACGGCATCTCCTGAGGAGAGGCAAGGCTCTAGTATTTTCAATCTCCTCCAGCTCAAAGTTGAGGGGGTTAAATTTCTGGTGAGTGTGGCTGGGAGATTGGGGGCTCCCTTCCTCCACCCAACTCCTACCTATCGAACAGAACCTCTACCCCAGGAGCAGCAGGCCAAGAATACTGGAGCCCTGACCATTTCCATACAACTTACAGGGCACAGGTTCCATCCTGGGAGAGCCAAGGTGAGAAGACCAGAGGCTACCATCCTGCCCAGTGCTCAGAGTAACGGCTCATCTTGCCCAGGGGGAGAGGTTACCATAAGAAAAGAGAGTTCCAAAGCCCCTCCCTGCAAAGGAACAGACTTTATTTGAAACAGTGTGTGGCGAAGTTCAAGCCTAAGGATATTCCTGAAAACAATAGCTCCTCTTAAGAACAATGAGATAAACAATGAGCCAGCAAGTTCACTGGATAGAAACTGAAAAAGGGCCCTCCAGGGGTGAGAACAAATTTCAAAGACTAAATCTCAAAAACTACCCCAGCTAGAATTTAATTGGATCAGATTGCTGTGCAGTTTTGCCCCAGGGCACTGTTGGAAACAATAGAGTGATCAGCTGGTAACTGGTAGAGTCTAATGAGCATGGTATAATATCAAATGAGGCAGAGATGAGGGAAAGAGTCAAAGAAAGCCCTGCTAAAACCACAGCCATACCAGGGTGACTGTGGGCATACCCACGGCTGGGCCCTTTGAGGAGCAATATCAGAGGCTTCTTCACACTACAGAGGAAAAAGACTTTGCTAAAGTAATCTAGGCAAGTCTCAAAGCAAACAAATACAAACCCAAAAAGAGAGGAAAGAGGAATCAGTAACCAGAGTTGCTACAACATTATTACCTAAAAGGTCCAGTTTTCAACAAACATCACAATGTTAGGAAGATAGCGAGGGATTACAGGTCTGCTAGGGATGAGAGTGGGTGCCCTTGCCCCCATCTTGGTCCTGCCCCACCCTAATTCTCCATACCTGGAGGAGGAGGGAACACCCTACGAATCTGCCAATCACAACTTGGCACGCCAGCTGCAAAAGAATGCAGAGGACTCTATAGCCCACAGTCCAAGCAGCACAGGTACCGTAAAGTCTGCAAAGTACCATATGCACAGTAAGACTCAGGTCATGTGACTCCCAACTGTCCAATCAAAGTGGTTCCATGGTGACCTCTGAATCACAAGGGAGGTCCCAATCCGGCGCTATAAAACAAGACGCAGACCATACCCAGACCCCGCCTTTTTTTTTCGCCCCTCCTTTTGCTCTGCCTGTGCTGCGACAATGGGTCTGGTTGTCATTTGTGGTGTATGTATCATGCTCTGTAAACCTATATCTTATTCCTGCCCTATAATCCTATCTTTCTCTCCTCAATAAACCTCATTTTCATGCTTGTCTAACTCTGGTGCGTCTGGTCATTCTTTCGCCATGAGCGCACCAAGAACTGACATTTCAGACTAAAACCTGACAACACGACATGCAAAGAACTATTAATAGAAACATGTGGCCTATATGCAGGGGAAAAAGGCAGGCAATAGAAACTGCCTGTGAGAGGGACAAGTTTCCAGACTTAAAGACTTCAAAGTAGCCCTTATATGTTCAAAGAACTAAAGGAAACCATGCTTAAAGAAGTAAAAGGAACAAATGAATGCAATGTCTCATCAAGTAGAGAATATCAATGAAGAAAAATTTTATTTTTTAATTTTTATTCTTTTTGAGACAGATTCTCACTCCATTGCCCCAAGTAGAGTGCCGTGGCATCAGCCTAGCTCACGGCAACCTCAAACTCCTGGGCTCAAGCGATCCTCCTGCCTCAGGCTCCTGAGTAGCTGGGTCTAGAGGCATGCCACCATGCCTCAATAATTTTTTCTATTTTTAGTAGAGACAGGGTCTCGCTCTTGCTCAGGCTGGTCTCCAACTCCTCACCTCAAGCGATCCTCCCACATCAGCCTCCCAGAGTGCTAGTCTTATAGGCGTGAGCCACGGTGCCTGGCCTTTCTGTTAGATTTACTTTTTTATTGATACATATTAAATGTACCTATTTCCCAGGTATATATAATTTGATACATTCATATAGTGTAAAAAGATCAAAGTAGGGTAATTGGGATATCCATCACCTTAAATATTTATAAGTGTAAAGACTTTTTTACCAGCACAATTGGAGGACAACTATGTTAACAAGTGGGGGGGGGATGAAAACCTACCTAACGGGGGTACAATGAACACTACCTGGGTGATGGGCACACTTATAACCCTAACTCAAACATAACAAAAAAGAAAGTGAGTTAAGACACATGACTAGGTATACTCATGGAGCATTCCAACTTCCTAGATGCTGAGGCTCCCTCTTCCTCCTACCCTTTTAAAGGATGGAGTTCTGTTTGACTGTGTGGGAAGACCTGTTCCCCGGCCACCACCCGCCCCATTCTCTATGCCTCCACCCTGTGTAATGGAAGCCAGTGGTCAGAGTCTGTAATGTGCCTGTAGCCACAGCTCTCGCCACAGGCCCTATACTCCAAAAGGCCTGACAAACTACACAAAAGTCTGAGTACAAATAAACAAGGGATCTCAACTGATAAAGTGTTAAAGTGTTACCCGGCCAGTAACCACTAACCTTTAACGCACTTTGATTTGGTTATAACAGAACACTTAAAAAAAAAGAGGGAGAGGCAACTGCAGAGCTAGACAATTAAGCTCAGTTTAAAAACAAAAAACACAGGCCAGGCGCGGTGGCTCACACCTGTAATCCTGGCACTCCAGAGGCTGAGGCGGGCGGATTGCTCAAGGTCAGGAGTTCGAAACCAGCCTCAGCAAGAGCGAGACCCTGTCTCTACTAAAAATAGAAACAAATTAATTGGCCAACTAAAAATATATAGAAAAAATTAGCCAGCCATGGTGGCGCATGCCTGTAGTCCCAGCTACTTGGGAGGCTGAGGCAGAAGGATTGCTTGAGCCCAGGAGTTTGAGGTTGCTGTGAGCTAGGCTGATGCCAAGGCACTCTAGCCCGGGCAGAAGAGTGAGACTCTGTCTCAAAAAAAAAAAAAAAAAAAAAAAAAAAACACAGCTCTGGGATTTCTGAAAAGCACCATCACCAAATGCTATTGCTGTCCAGGGACTGGTCATTTTATATGACCCACAAATACCATTTAAAGAGCATGCCATATCTTATTTCCCTTCTTAAGGTTGTGAAGAGTCAGATAGTAAGTTTAAGAGAAAAGGATTCTGGCAAATGCTGTGACCAAAACAGAAACAAAACAAAACAAAAAAGCCCCAAACACTAAAACTGCTCCTTGCAGGTAATTTTTCAACCTGTATTCCAACAGAAATCAAAATGTGGAACACGAAAAAAATGAACAATCATAAACAATCATACTTCATCCATAATTAGCACCTTCTACTTACAGTCAATTAGCAGGGACTAAGGGCCAGGCTCCTTGCCTCTGCCCTGAAGGGGACATTAGAAGAAAAATGACTGATTTGTTTTCCACTGCAGGAAATCCTGCTCAGTTTATGTCCACAGGGCAATGAGATCCAGTGGCCCTCACTGTGTCCCACCTGGCACCCAGGTCAGGGCTGGCCCAGCATAATTCTTGATCAATAACTAAATTAAAGGCCTTGATCGGTTCCAGTCAGGAGAAAAGTTGCAAATACTTCTACCTCAGAACCCCCAAACCCACCTTCAACCCAGCAAAACAACTGCCCCAAAACCTAAGCCACCACAATAACATGTGTTTGCTGGTGTTCTTAAAATTTATATTAGGGTCATCTTTTGTTTCCTTTCAAAATATTTTCCCCTCTCAGTTGATGCAGATTTTCTAATTCTCAAGGGATTTGTTCCTTTTTGATCCTCAGTGCCCCTGTGCCGCTAGAGAATTTAAATGGGTCTTGTGAGGTTTCCACTTTCTCTGCTTCCCTCAAGCGCCTGCACAGCTTACTCCTTGGTATCGGGAAGGTATTTTGTTTCACAGGAGGTGTTCAAAGACTCAGGAAATCAAAGGTCAAAATCTACATTTGTAACACAGTCAGAAACAAAGAAGATTTACTAGAGAGATATATTGCCTCCATGGATCAGAAGACCCAACATTGTTAAGATGTGAATTCTCCCCAAATTGATTTATAGATTTAACACAATCCTAATAAAAATTTCAGCAGGATTTTTTGTTTTTAGAAATGGACAAGCTGATTCTAAATTTTATATGGAAAAGCAAAGGACCTACAGTAGCCAAACAAAAAGAAAAAAGTTGAAGGATCCACAAAACCTAATTCTAAGATTCACTATATAGCTATAGTAATGAAGACAAGTGTAGTATTGGTGAAAGCATAGGTGTATAGATCAGCGAAAGAGAATAGTCCAGAAGTAGACCCATATGTATGTGGCCAATTGCTATTTGACAAAAAGCCAAAGTTATGCAATGGAGAAAAGACAGTCTTTTCAACAAGTGGGTCTTGAAGAATTAGACATCCATATGCAAAAAATAGTAACAATTAACCTCAATCCATAACTCAACTCCATATACAAAAATTAACATAAAGTGCATCAGAGATCCAAATGTTAAATCTAAAAGTATAAAATTTCTAAAAGAAAACATAGAACAAAAATCTTTGTGATCTTTGGTAAGCTTAGATTTCTTAGATAGGACATAACAAAAACAAATAGTACAGAAAAAAATGATAAATTAGACCATTAAAATTAAAAAACTTTTGTTCTTTGAAAGACGATGGTAAAAAATAAAAATAAAAAGACAAGCCAGAGTTTAGGAGAAAACATTTGCAAAACACGTATCTGATAAAGGACTTATATATAAAATACAGGAAGAACTTTAATTTCACAAGGAAAAAATTTTAATGGCCGGGCGCGGTGGCTTATGCCTGTAATCCTAGCACTCTGGGAGGCTGAGGCAGGAGGATCGCTCAAGGTCAGGAGTTCAAAACCAGCCCGAGCAAGAGCAAGACCCCGTCTCTACTATAAATAGAAAGAAATTAATTGCCCAACTAAAAATATATACGAAAAATTAGCCGGGCATGGTGGCACATGCCTGTAGTCCCAGCTACTTGGGAGCCTGAGGCAGGAGGATTGCTTGAGCCCAGGAGTTTGAGGTTGCCGTGAGCTAAGCTGATGCCATGGCACTTTAGCCCGGACAACAGAGTGAGACTTTGTCTCAAAAAAAACCAAGCAAACAAAATAATAATAAATAAACAATAAATAAATAAAGTTTTGCAAGAAAGGAAATGTCATAATACACTCCTTGGGTAACTATATCAAGAGGTTGAGGGTAGGAGAAGTATGTGTCAGGAAAGAAATATTATGTGAAAGAA